>PISX010004457.1:0-121274 GCA_004024625.1 Mellivora capensis | reverse complement strand
TTCTTTCCACAGTTTGGCAACCGTGGCCATTGCTGCTATAAACATTGGGGTACAGATGGCCCTTCTTTTCACCACATCTGTATCTTTGGGGTAAATACCCAGTAGCGCAATTGCAGGGTCATAGGGAAGCTCTATTTTTAACTTCTTGAGGAATCTCCACACTGTTCTCCAGAGTGGCTGCACCAACTTGCATTCCCACTAACGCATTGAGATACCACCTCACACTAGTTAGAATGGCCAAAATTAGCAAGACAGGAAACAACATGTGTTGGAGAGGATGTGGAGAAAGGGGAACCCTCTTACACTATTGGTAGGAATGCAAGTTGTTGTCTGGCTTTTTAAAAGATTTTATTTATTTATTTAGTTGAGAGAGAGAGAGAGAGAGACAGAGACAGAGATAGTGAGAGATAACATAAGCAGGGAAGAGAGGGAAAAGCAGGCTCCCCACTGAGCAGGGAGCCCAATGTGGGACTCCATCCCAGGACCCTGGGATCATGACCTGAGCCAAAGGCAGATGCTTATCCAGCTGAGCCACTCAGGCGCCCCTGTCTAACTATTTAATACCAAAATGAGGTACTCTAAGTAGCTCATTTACCCAATAGGAAGCAATAGCCACAAGGAATGGAGAGAGTGAATCCTCATACCAGAGCAACAGCCTCCACAGAATGTGAGGACTGTGTGCAGCCATGACAACCCTTTATCCCCAGTCATGGTTCTAACATAAGCTGAGGGTCAGCCATGTCTGTGTATTTCTGGTAAGCTGGTAGACGTGTCCATAAGAAGCCCACCATGACTCACCTAATACTCATGCCAAACCCCTTCTCACATGCCTTCCTGCCCTATAGAGACTGAGAACAGAAAACCACATCCATTTCCAGACCTCCTGTGACCTACTTTCTACCAAGTAGACTCACCCATCAGATAGAAAATGGAAATGAGTAATGTGAGGTGGCAGCCATGTGCCACCAGATCAGAACTGGGGACAGAGGTGTTTGGTTCTTGGTAGGAATTATGGTAGAAATTCTACTGCTCGGGCCTTGCCTCAGAAATCATGACATAGATGCAGGGGGGCCCAGCAGTGGGCTTCTGCTCCAACAGTCAGGCATTTCTCCTGGCTTGTCTCCTGACCTTTGGAGACCTTATAATCTCCAATATCTTATAATAAATCCCTTTATCTTATCCTTAAACTAGGATATGAACAGTACGCCCATTTATAAGAAGGCCTATGGATTGGAAAGGGTATGTTCTGGGGGAAAAAAGCAGCCATCTGTGGTGAACTTAACCCAGCAGCAGAGCCTCTGTCATCATCAGAAGGATAATTCTGTCATTCACATGCATCTCCTGGCCCAGCCCACAGAGACTCCTATCGGAATCCCATTAAGAACAGGAGAACTGTCAGTAAAAATAGAAAGACCTGTCAACTAACACTATGTAAAACATTGAGTCACAGCCACCCCTGCTTGGCCACTCCCTCTCCAACAGAGTAAAAAGATAGATTCTGTGTTTATTATTCTGCAGCTATGGCATCCCAAAGGCTTCCATGAGAGGAGGACATCATCACCCCCAAGAGCTAGCCGTGACTGGTCAGATGACCAGTGGGAGACACTAGAACCAGGGGAGCCCCCAGCCGGAACAGTGATTACACTAGAAAGGGGAGGTCTTGTTTGTGATCTCTCCCTGGGTTCTCCCAGGATATCTGGAGAGGGGAACGTGTTGAAGTACAGGTGTGAGACACTATTTGGGGACCCCAGCAATACTGGGAGAACCCTCATCTGTGAGCCCCTGGGAGTTCCCAGAGATATGTGGGGAAGACTTGTTGGTGGGCTTATGTATGGTGTTTCTCAGGGACCCCCATAAATGTTATCAAGAACACGTGGGAGACATGTCCTTAGGACTCCCAAAAGGACCAGGCAAAGACCATGGTTGATGAACATCTGAAAGACACCTTGGAGGACTCCCACCTCTATACTGGAGCATTTACTGGGAGAGTGAATGAGGCACTCCTGGGCTCAAAATATTCCGGGGAGCATTCTGCATGACCAGACTGAGTCAAAATTTAGTGAAATGTAAGGATTACAACGCATGTGACCTTCCTTTCCCCACAGGCCTGGGGGCACTTTCACATTCATTTTGGTTACTGAGCATTGCACCCACCCCTGAGAGACAAACTTATTATTTAGGTCTGGCAATTCTTTTGTCGAGGTCACTACCAAAACTTGCAGGCCTGGGAGCCATTTTGACCCTGTCTGGTGACCTTGCTTATCAACTACTCCCCGAGGCAACAAAGTTACCATTTAACTCCCCGAAGGCAAGTTTTGTCCCTCCTTCTTCAGGGCCCCCTCCGTGTCGCCCTCTTGCTAGTCACAGAAAGGAACAGGAGCTTTCAGGAACCAGCTGGCCTGTGTGAAGAAAGGTGTGCAGGGTGCCCGGATGTCCCAGGGTGCCTTGTCAAGCCAGCACCCTGCTTCCTAGTCAGCTGCCAGCCCGATTCTCTCCTCCCCTACCTCCAACGCTGAACACTTCCGCCCACTGAAACTTCTTTGCAGAGTTGGGAAACGTGCCTCAGAAAGTCATCTGAGAACAAAAGATATGAATAAACAGTTCACAGAGGAGGAAAAGCAAATGATGACTGAACACTTGGAAAGGCGTCCAACCACACTAATAATTTAAGTAATGCTGCTTAAAACCAGCTACCATGTCCACCCATTAAATTAGCAAAAAGAAATTTTCAAATAAGGGTACCCAAAGCTGGCAACAGTGGTATAAAGGTGGGGATGGGGGGTTATCTTCTACTGGTGATGCTTTAAATTGGTACACACTTTTTGGGAAGCCATCTGGCGGCACATATCAAAAAGCCCTTCATATGTTCTACCCTTTGACTTTGTTACTCTGCTTTTAGGAATCTACCTTAAGGAACAAATGAGATTTCTACAAGAGGACGTGCACTGTAGTGTTATTAAAGCAACCACAAAACAAAAGTGGAAACGTAAGTGTTCAACAGCAAAACCTAGTAAATAAATAATGGCACATGTGTATGGCAGAATATTAAGAATTGTTAAATATCTTATTTTCAAACAAAGTAATTACATGAAGCACTTCTTATAATACAATAATAGTGGGGGAAGCACAAGGCTTAAAGACACATGGGGACTATCTAACCAAAAGACCTGACTCTAAAATGTAAAACAACTCTCCAACAAAATAAGATGATAACCAGGGGTTAAAAAGTTAGCTAAAGATTTAAAGACACTTCACCCAAAAAAGCATGCAAGTTACCAAACCCCATGAAAAGATGGTCCAAATCAGTAGTCATCACAGAAATCCGAAGGAAACCAATGAGCTAGCACTACACACTTACCAGAATGTCTACAGTCAGAAAAGGGGAATAAAGACTAAGTATTTCAAAGATTCAGAGCAAATGGAACCCTTGTTCACTGCTGGTAAGGGTTGAAAATAGTTCAACAACTTTAGAGAATGGTTTGGCAGGTTCTCATAAAGTTAAACATACTGTCACCACACAATCCAGCAGCCCCATTCCTAGGTATTTAACCAAGAAAAATAAAAGTGTGTGCCCACAAAAAATACTTGAGTATGAACACTCATCATCACTTCATCAAAACGGGCAGCAACCCAAATGCTCACCAACAGGTGAATGAATAAGCAAACCGCGGCTCCTGTAAATAACAGAATATTACTTGGCAATAAAAAGAACAAATTGGTGATTTATACAACGTTCTAGAAGAATCTCAAAAAACGTTATTCCAAGAAAAAGAAGCCAGACACAAAGGGGACATACTGTGTGTTCCATGTGTATAAAATCCTAGAACAGGCAAAACCAGTAGTTCCTTGGGGCCTTGGTGAGGAAGGAGATGTAAGGATTGACAGGAGGGGAACAAAGGAACATCTTGGAGATGGAAATGTACTATATCTTGACTGCAATGTGCTTGTTCAAACCCCATGAACTGTACACCTAAAAGGGGTGCATTTTATTTTATTTTCTCTCAATGAAGTTTTTTTGTTTAAAAATATGTTACAGAGACTTCCAGTAAAAAAAAAAAAAAAAAAAATAGCAGGTTAACTACACGCATCTCTCTTTGAGACCCACTAAATGACAATGAAGGGGAAAAAGAGCAAGTGGGGGGGGCTCAACTTCAAAAGACGTGACCAGGTTGGAAATTGGATGGACAGGGGGTTAACTGACCCAGTGGGGTGATGAGTCCCTCAGCCTAGAACACATTTCTGGGTGATTCGGCCAAAGGAAGAAGGCTGGGCCCTCAGAAATGTCAATGTGAATCAGGGCAAGAGTGAGACCACAGAGTGACTGCAGAAGGACTCATTGAATATCTGTAGATGGGACAGTCTGTTCCTGTACTGTGCTGTGCTGTGGCACAGAGTGCAGTCAAGTGCCCCCTCCACCCCACTTGCAATAAGACACCAGTGTGTTCTACTCTTAAACACATACCCACACACGCACACACATGTACACACAGATGTATCGATATAGAAGTCCCAGATTATAGGAACCCTCCAAGAAAGTAAATCAAAATTATAGAGGACATAAAAGATAAGGAAATCAAGACTCAACCCAAAAATTCCGTATTCCAATAGTAGGGCTCCAAGGGAGAACAGAGAAAATACAAAGAAGAAATTATCAAAAAAAAAAATAATACAACAAAACTTTCCAGAGCTGGAGGACGTGAGCTCCAGAATAAAAAGGACTCTCAAATGCCTAACACAATGACTGGAAAACTACATGTCCTTGGTACATGACTGAAAATTTCAGAATCCTAGGGATGAAGTTAAAATCTTGAAAGTTTCCAGGGCGTAAAAAAGAAGTCATCTGCAAGGGAATCAGAATTAGGCTGGCCTTAGGTTTCTCTAAAGTGGTGAGGGTGATGATTTCAATGTTCTGAGAGCAAATTGCCCTGAATTTAGAATTCCACACCTGACAAAAGCACAAATCAGGTGTTAAAGGGAATATTTGAGGACTCCAAAAATTCACCTTCTTCACACCACGTTTCTGGAAGTTACTTAATGGACTGTAACCGAACAGAAACCTAGAAGATATTGATCTATAGTCAGTATAGGTCAGAGCAAGACAGAGAAGCCAGGAGAAGAGCCTCTGGAAAGCAACATACATACCTGGATGGATGAAAAAGCTGGGGTAAAAGAGAAAATTTGTTGAAGACAAGGAAAACCCAGGCAAAAACAGAGCCGTTCAAAGGGGCAAATGCACGGTTGGGTTACTGCTCGGCCCGGCAGGAACCATGATGACACAGCCACCATGTCATAAACATGGTTTACCAATTCTCAGCTTTCCAGAAGAACCTTTAGGAAAGATGGAAAACTTAATGGTGGCATGTGGAACACTATGAAAAAGCTAACATACTGCACACCATGCCATTGGTCCATGGAATCTGGGAAGGGGAACTGAGAAAGGGAGGGCACCAGGGGAGTGTTGCTATCCTCCCTGTAGAACAAGGAAAGTCAAAATAATTGTAGAGTTGACAGAACAAGGTTAGGAAGATGTGAATTTGTTGCTTATAGTGAAAAGGAACCAGTGGGGGAATTATCACCATCGAGGAGACGGGGCCGGAGAAGCCACATCATGAGACCAGGAAGTCTAGGGGATAATGTCTTAACACTGATAAGCAGGAAATCGTGGTAGACCCATGTCAACTGGAGACACAGGCTGACATAACCACCAGACAGAAATACCAGAAGGGCTCAAAGCAGCTGCCTCTGAGGATCAGGACTGGGGATGAGAGGAGGTCGACAGCGGAACTGCTCTTCAGCCTTAACTCTCCTACACTTGCCACTCTTATTTAATCATGTGTACATATTACTTCACCGATTTTTAAAAAACACTTAAAAGAACCGTAAACAGCATACAGTTTTATATTATATTCCAAAACATGCACAAATAAATTCATAGAAAATAGACTAGAAGGAAATATAGTAGATGTATCTGGGCGAAGTTGCATTATGCTATTTAGCTTCTTCTCTCTACTTTTCCATTTTCCCAAATTTTGTACAATGAGCATCCATTATTTTTAGAAACAGAAAAAAAGTTATATAAAAAATCAAAACAACGTTTAGAAACCAGTTTTACATGATACTGGAAATGAAGGAAACAAAAGTGAATATAAAAGTGAATTCAATTATTTAAAACAATAGGCACAAGATAGAAAGATTTAAGAAAATATGGAAGGTAATTATCTTGGCGGTAGCATTATGGGTGATATTTGTCATCCTAGCGTTCCTTTTTTTCCCCAATATATATTTTTCATAATAAGCATATTAAGCCAGGTTTGGCTGGACAAGTAAATTTCATCTTTCCGTTGGCTTCAGACCAAAACAATTATTCAATGCCTCTGTGTGGTGCTGACACCTAGAAGGCCCTGGATGAGCACTTGTGGCATTAATGGAACTAAATGGAAAGGAGGTTCTCTGGTTTCTACTTCTAACTAAGCCAGTGGGCCTCAGCACCTTAGCATTTACCTGGTGCCTACTGTGTCTGGTGACCTGCGGGAGAGGCTGTGTGGGTGCTGGCTGGAGGTGCTGGCCAACTCTCATCTTGCTATGTAGCAGACTAGTCTGCAAAAGAGGAGAAACACCCACATGTAAAACAGATGCAAAATTTGCCCATAGCTACGGTGAATGGATACATCTAGGCTGAAGGGGTGGGTATCCTTTCGAGGCCAGCCCCCAGGTGGAAGTCCTTGGTGGTGGAATCCTCAAAGGCAGCCTCTCCTCTCCCCTCCTTCTTCTCCTCCCAATGCCCACTTCCCCTTCTGCCACCTAAAACCAAGAGAGGCTCTGGGAAGCCAGTTCTCCTCCCCCTCCCCAGCCCCAGGAGACAAGAGTCCTCCAAATGTCTCAGACAAGAATGGAAAGCAACAAACACCTGGGATTCTTTACCACCCAACCACACTTGACTCCAGGGGAGCTAGGCTTAATCAGTCTTCCTATGGAGAAGCAAAGAAGCCAATAAGAAGCAAAAATTCACTGAGCTCTCTCTAAAGTTCACTGAACTCTCTCTAAAAATGCTCTCCAAGGGAAGGCTGAGAAGTACCCAGTGTGTTCTCTGGCCAAGGGCCTCCACAAGACTCTCAGGTGATCCCAGCCAAATTTGCTGATTCCCAAGAGACTGTCAACAACAAGACAAAAAGAAATGCATGGCATGGGCATGGATGCACGGTGATCTCTGTTTCAAGCATCAGAACTCCCTTGGCTACACCATCTTCACCTGCAACTGCGTCAAAGCCAAAGGAAATATAGCAAGATGTTAAGTTAAGTTAATGTTAATTTAAGATGTTTTGTCTGGGGCATCATGATAGCCATAACATTCCAATGTGGTGCTGGAAGAAGATGCACATTTTCAAGGTAAGATCCAAAAATTTGTTAGCAAACTCGAGCTTCTCACTGACACTCACACTGAGGGCCTGAAATGGTTTGGCTTTTAGAGATTAAGGGAGAGGATCTGTAGAGAAGATTTCTTTGGAAAAAAAAACCATATTGATGTGCTGTAAGCTTTAACCCTTCCAAGAAGGAGAATGGGAGGTGCCTATTTCTCATCTCAAATCTCATGAAAGGGACTTCAGAAAGCTTGGTACATGTCCCATGGTACCGAAGGGACACAATGGACCCATGATAGATTCCAGGCTGGACATCTAAAAGGTAGGAAGAGATGGGCAGGCTGGCTTCCCCCAACATGGATGGAAGGAGATATTTCTGCAGCTTAGCAGATGGTCCTATAAATCCTGATGTATGCCCGGACAGGGACAACTGAGTGTTTCCCCTGAATGGGATGAAAGCCAGTGATGCAAGAGAGAGCAGTTGTGGTTAGGCTGGGCACTGTCCAAGAAAGGCCTTCTTGAGGGGTTAACAATCCTGTAAGGAGAAGCTGAAATGATCTCCAGTTCCTTTGAGTGTGGGAAGTGTTGTGATGAGCTAGAGGATAATGACTGCCCAGGAGGAGGAACGAGAGGAAAAAGAAACCTACTATCCCCACCCCTTCACCAACCACAGGCTTCCTGACAGCAAATAGCCATACTGATGAGTTGTAGAGCTGGTGTTGCGTAGCCTGGGTATTCTGATTTCTGGGCTAAGACAGTGTCTGGTGACTTAGCATGACTGCAGGACTTTTATTCTCTAGGAGGGAGCTGAAAAGGCATAAAATGGCATGCATTTCCTTCCAATGGGAAGGAAGAACTTTCCTTCATGAATATATTGAAAAAACAATGGAAATGAAAATAGCATTGCTAGGGCACCTGGGTGGCTCCGTCTTGGTTTTGGCTCAGCTCATGATCTCATGGATGATGAGATGAGCCCCACAGTGGGCTGAAGACTCCAAGCAGAGTCTACTTAAAGATTCTCTTCCTCTGCCCCTCCCCACTACTCACATGTGAGTGCTCTTTCTCTCTGTCTCTCTGTCTCTCTCTCTCTCTCTAAAATAAATAAATAAATCTTTAAAAAAGAAAGAAAGAAAATAGCATTGCTTTATACTTACCTCTCAAGGGTTCCGATTGTTCAAAGTCCATACCATTCCCTCTGCCATGGAACCCACTGTGGTCCGAAACCAAAGAGTGCTCTCTCCGCACAGCTGAACTCAGTTCCAGTCCTTCAAATGGAGCTATAGCTTTGCTAATGAAAATATTCAAAAGGATGGGAGAGGCGATCCTAAGGAAAGTGAGGAGCATCGTGAATGCAGGAAACCCTGCAAAGGAAGGGGTAAGGCTGCTCAAGCCACCATTACTGTTCTCAGGACCTGGATATTCTGCTGTATCAAGATAGGAGGTCTAGAAGTTTCTACCAGCTCTACCAGCAGCACCAAAAGGAAATAACCATGGATAGAATTATGATTCGGGGTAGGGGAATGGGGAGGAGAAAGACAGAAGTGACACACTCTTCACTTTTACACAGGTCATCTCTTTTAATTTTTGTGACTGTCATGCGAGGAAACACCATTATCCCCATTTTGCAGAGGGGACATGAGGACTTACAGAAGTTAAGTGAATTGCTCTTAGTTGTTGTCTGTAGAGCACATCCACCTTCCACCATACCAGGCTGCCTCTCTATACTACACATACTTAGATTGGGACTCGAAGGGCCAATGTAATACCAAGAGCTATGGGAGGCTTGGCTGATAGCTCTATGAGTGACACCACAAAACCAGTACAGGAAGCCAGTGTGCTAGGTGGGCCATGTCCCAGAATTCAGGCCCTTCCAAGGGACTCCCTCCCATGGCCCTTCGCTAAGAGAAGCAGATCCTAGACACCCCGCACCTCATCCCCACCCACTGTGCTGACTGACCCAAGGCCTCCAGCCCGTCTATGACCACAATTCAGGAGGGAATCTTGTCTCAGTCAGAGTTCCCACAGAGAGACAGAACCCGCAGGAGATTTTATATGTATATATGGAGAGAGGGAGAGATTTATTTAAGAAATTGGCTCACACAATTATGGAGGGACTCACAGGAACTGGAGAGCCTCCCTTTACCTGAGCTCTGTTCTAATGTCCAGGTGGCCTGGTGATTTAGCTGTTCTTGCATTCCCATAATATACCTACCTTCCTTTAACAGGTATCAACAAAGTATGGCCCGTGGGTCCATCTGGCCTGCCATTTGTTATTGTAAATAAAGTTTTATTGCAACCCAGCCATGCCCATTCCTTACAATATTATCTAGGGCTGCTTTCCCATCACAGAGAGAATGCTGAGTAGTCATGACAGAGGCCTCATAACTCATAAAGCCTGGAATATTTATTGTCTGGTTCTTTACAGGACAAGATTGCCTTCAGGTAACATTTATTATTGAGCTCCTTCTGTATGCCAGACACTGTTCTTAATGCTTTGCTTGCAAGATCTCACTTAGCCCTCACAAAGCTCCTGTGAGATGAATCCAGTCCTCTCATTACTCAGATTTTACAGATGAGGAAACAGATGCTTAGAAAGGATAAGGAACAATTTGCTCCAGGTCGCATGTGCTAAAGGAGAATTCAAACCCAGCAGCCTGACCGTGGATTCTGTTCTTTAACTTCCGAAGCTCTGCGGTCATCCCATCACTATGTACTCCATGTCCCTTCACCATCGACACCTGGTTAGAGCACAAGCATTTGTATGCCTAAGACTTTTTTTTTTTAAAGGTAGTCCTAAAAGGATTTTTGTTCACATTTTTACCCAGAATAACATCCAAGAAGCATTTGCGGTGGGGTGGCGTGCATGTGATGGGCTGGACCTCCAGGCTGTGACTGCAGTTGGGTGACTTGCTGACACTCCAGTTCCCAAGATGTGGGCAGAGCTGAACCGAGGGCCCTCAATAGTCCCGGGTACTTCTCAGAGGCTGTGATCACTGGGAGGAACATCAATGCCAGTAAGTAATCTTTTGCCATGTTGAGATGAGCTGAAGAGGGCCGCTCCTTGCAATCAAGAGTCTAGCACAGACCTTCCTGGAAGGGAGAAGAGGCACCAGCATCAAAAAAAAAAAAAAAAAAAAAAAGAGAGAGAGAGAGAGAGAGAGAGAGCTAGCTACAAAAGCCAAATCAAAGCTGGGAAAAGTTAGGAAATCCATGAGTTGTTCTTGGTTTCTGCCTCCTCCCACAATGTTGAGCAGCCCAGGATTGATGACTGCTTTAAGGAGGGTACGCAGGAGTGATGCTGAGATAGTTAACAGTGTTGTAGCCCAGGTACCCATCTGTCAAAAGAGATGTTGGTCCACGCCATGTCAATGTTTACCCTTTACTGACTGGGTTGTGCAGAGGTGGAAGAGGGTCCTCAGAGAAGAGGGTCCTACGTCCAGACACTACGGAGAAGTGGGGCCAGCAGACACTTACCAACTGGAAGGAAGAGCTCCTGTTTTGACACACGATATGGCCAGACCTGTGCACCTTAGCTGACCGTAGACCTCTACCCTAAAGATCATTTCAATTAGCTTTGCCAAATATTCCTGTTCACATGAGTCACCTGATATGCTGGCTAAAAATGCAACTTTCTGGGGTGCCTGAGCAGTGCAGTCATTTAAGGGGCTGGCTCTTAGTTTCTGCTCAGGTCATGATCTTAGGGTCCTGGGAACGAGCCCTGCATTGGGCTCCATGCTTAGTACAAAGTCTGCTTCAGGATTCTCTCTCTCCTTCTGCCCCAATTCATGCACTCTCTCTCTCTCTCTAAAATAAGTAAATAAATCTTAAAAAAAAATACAACTTTCCAGGGTTGCCTGGTAGCTCAGTCGGTTGGGTGTCCGACTCTGGGTTTCAGCTCTGGTCATGATCTTGGAGTCATGAGATCAAGCCCCATGTCTGGGGCTCCATGCTCCACAGGGAGTCTACAAGAGCTTCTTCTCCCCTCCCTCCCCCTCTGCTCCTCCTCCCTACTTGAGCTCACTCTTGCACGCTCTTTCTCTCTCAATCTCTCTAAAACAAACCAACAAACAAACAAATAAAATGTTTAAAAAAATTAAAATGCCACTTTCTAGCCCTCCTTGCTAGAGGTGCTGGAATTCTGCATTTTTCTCTGTACACTATAACCCTTATGATCTGAGATGTTCGCAGAAGAAAATAATCCCATCCAGGTTTCTCAAACATCTCCAGGGCCAAGAAACAAATTCCTAGACCCAACCTACTCTTCTGAACCAGAACCTCCAGGAGAGGGGCCGGGGCAGCTGAGTCACCCAGAGAGTGTGGAGGCACCCAGTGTGCCCCCTGTTCTGTGATAAGGGAATGGGCAGGTGGTGGAGGTTAGAAGAACCAAAATCTAACCGCCTGGGCCAGTAGTTTGTCTCCCCGTAGCCCTAGAAAGTAGTGCATGTTTATTAACCATCTATTAATCCTCATAACAGGGTGAGATTTTGTGAGTATTTTGACTCCTGCTTTACAGGGGGTTCCAGAGCAGGTACAGTGACTTATTGAGGATCCCACAACTCAAACATGGTGGAGCCAGGATTCAAAGGAAGGTGCAGCCTCCACTCCCTCTCCAGCAGGAGGTCCGCTGTGATCAGACACACCTGCAAGAAGCAAAGACATTTCCCCTCACTTATCGACTGTAAAGGAAACAAAAAGCCTAGGTCAAACTGCTCCCTTGGGCAAACTCCTGCACAGTTCTTTGGTTAGCTGATTGCTTCCCCCAGCCTTCTAGAAAGATCTTAAGCTCTATTTATAGTTGACCCACAGAGCGCCGATTCTTTCCTTCTTCGGCTCCTGAAGCCCCCCTCATTCGGCTATCGTGGCTCTGATATTCTGAATGTGGGCAGAGTGGGGATTAAAACACTTCTGCTGGTTACCCAAGAGCCTTGATAACATCGCACCATCTTTCACCAGCCATGCTAGGAGGAAACCACTTCCTCCCCCTCCTGAACTGCTTGCATGTTTAGAAGTTAATTGCCCAAACCTCAGTTCTGTTGAATTAGTTGCCGTTTCAGCTGACCTATCCTCCTCTGGCCTAGTGGGAACAGGAAGGAGAGTAGGGCCAAGGGCACTTTCTCCTGCGAGGGACCCCTCCCAGTATGGGTATCTCCATGTGGTGGCTTGTGAAGGCCACCCCCTGAGCTTACCTCTGTCTATGCATCTGCCCTTCCACCTGAAAGTTTAGATCTTTCCAGTTTCTTCCAGACCCATTTCTCGGGTCTGTAGTCATGCTTGAAAGCCATGCAGAAATAGTGACTGAATTGCCCTTAACAGCCATGTTTTCGCGGTCTCTGGAAGCATGGTATCTTCCATAAATGATTCATGGGGGGACTCTAAGTGCATTTGATTTTCTAATAACCATCTCTCTCTGCCAGTCCATTACAGATGAACTAAGATACCGAAGAGTGGTGAACCCTCATGAAAGATTTCCCCTTGTGTGCCCAAAATGACCACACTGACCTTAGCAATATTAATTCCTGGCCCGGTTTTGCTGAATATGTCATACGCATCCTCAGGTCACCAGAACTATGGTTTGGTGTTTTTCTAGCTGTATTAAGCAATCTGTGTTTGTGGTTTAATCATGAGTGTGAATGTGCAGGAGCAAATCCCAACCTTTGGGTACTAGAATTAAAAGGCGATATGAACCATCCAAAAGTCATCTCAACCACCCTCCCACACCGCCAAAGGCACCTCCTAAATCATTCCAAACAAACTCATATGCAAAGTCTTATGTTAAAAAAAAAAAATCTCAACCCCAGGAAGATGTCAAATCTTTCTCTGTAATCTGTTTTTTTGGTTAGCGGGTCTCATGAAGGTCCTCGCCCTGTCCTGATGGATTGCCTCCTTTTTCTTTCGTGCAGATGGAGAACAGCCCACTGAGAGAACAAGGCTGATTTACCATCAGTAAATTATGAAAGGGTGCCTGTGTTTACACTTCTATTCTCCATCAAGGCATCTGTTTATTTAATTGATGGTCTCTGCCTTCTTTAAAGGTTACTCTGATATTTAGCAGGGGGTTGAGAGGGGCCGAGACATGATAAATTATGCCTGCATTTACTCTTCTCCATCACCAAGGCCATCACTGCAAAACCAGGCGGTCTACACTCCACCCAGTCTATGCCGCCTGGGGGACTCACCTCCATGGAAAGTCACCAGCAAGCCAGTAATTGCTAAACATAAGTCTCTCTTCTTGGTTCTGACATGGTTCACCCTCTTTGAAACATGCATGTGAGAAAGACTTGAAGAACCAGGGTTTACAGCCTGGAGAAGACACTCAGACGAAGAAGATACTGGTTTGAAGGATCTGATTGGCTTGGAATACCCCTCTATTAGTTTTATTTTTTGTTTTTGTCTTTGTTTTATCATTGCTATCAGAAGCCCAGTGCCTTAAAATAACACAAATTCATTATCTTTTGGTTCTGAGATTCAGAGGTCCTAAAATCAAGGTGTCAGCAAGGGTGGATTCTTTCTGGACGTCCTACAGGAGGATCCGCTGTCTCGCCTTTTCCAGTTTCTAGAGGCCACCCACATGCCTTGACTCAAGGCCCCTTCCTCCATCCTGGAAGCCAGCAGTGGCGGCTCTAGTCCTTCTCACATTACCTGACTTTGAAGCGGACTCTTCTGTCTCCTTCCTCTTTATGTTAACTTTATGTTATCTTTAAAAGACCCTTTATGTTGGACCCATCTGTGTAATCCAGGTGAATCCCCCTATTTTAAGGCCAGCTGATGAATAACCTTGATTCCATCTGCAACCTTAATGCCCCCTTGTCGTGCAACATGACATATTCTGAGGACAAGGGCGTGGACATCTTCAAGGCGCCATGCTTCTGTCCACCACAGCCCCTAACTGGGATGGTTAAGATCAGCAGATAGAAGTTACTGAGCATCTGATTTCAGTCCAGTCTAAAAGTTCAGGAAACAAAGATCTTTTCAATAGTCAGAGGTGCCTAGAAGTAGAACTGCCTTCCACTGAATTCCCAGTTCCTACAGGGCTTCAGGTAAAGGCCAAAGGGCCACTTCATCCTAAATAAGTGGTTCTTATGTGCCAAGCACTCTGCTAGCCACTTGTCAGACTTCCCATCACTTATTCCTTACAAGAGTCCTACTAAATAGAAGTTACTATTTTAGAGGAGATAAATCTGGTGCTGGGAGAGACTCAGATTCTCCATCCGTAAAGCGGGTAGAACGACCCACCTCAAGGGATAGTGATAAGGGGTAGGGATTAAATGTGATAAGAGTAGCATCTCATTCACTGGTCTGTTCAATCTTATATGAAATACGGTTAACCCAGTGTCTGTCTCATCGTAAGGGACCTCACACCACACGGGACCTCACACCACACAGGACCTCACACCACACACACACACAGCTCTTTGGTGTCTGCTCAGCACCCAGATACCTTCTCCAGCATCTGGCTCTGGGCCTCAGGTGGTGCTATTTCTCCTCTGTGTCCCTGACCTCCTGGCCCAGCTGATGGGTCCCATGGTGCTCGCCGGAGCCAACCAAGCCAACAGGCGTTCTCTACGGGGAATCTGGAATCGGACCCCCGCCAGAAAGCTGATTCAGTCTCTGGGGTTCACTTTCCCTGGACCTGGCTTTGGAGGGCATTCATTTTTCACCATATACACTGAAGAAGAGAGAAATGTCAGTCTTAAGAGCGGAAGGGGGGGGGGTAGGCACCCCTGGTGGCTTGGGTGGTTGGGTGTGGACTCTTGATTTCAGCTCAGGTCATGATCTCAGGGCTGTGAGACTGAGGCCCATGGGGCTCTGTGCTGGCGTGAAGCCTGCGTAGCATTCTCTCTCTCCCTCTCCCACTGCCCCTCCTCTGTCCCCCCTCTCTCTCTAAAAAGGGAGGGAGAGAGAGAGAGAAAGGGGATTAAAGTAGTTGCCAAGAAAGGATTGAGAGAAGAGAGGGAGGGCTGGACAGCTCTCCATCCTCCCCTTCTAAACCAGCCTCGTTGCCCCTCTTGAGACAGCCTTGTGTCCTCCTCCCTCTGCTTCAGTTTGGTGGCCTTGGATTCTATCTGTTAGTGACCTCCACAGAGCTTTAAGGCACAGGTGTTCACTAACATCTGCAGACTGTTGGAGCTGGAAGGGACCTTCAGCCCCTCTCTTTGTCTACCCACCGGGGACACTGCGGTGCCAAGAGGTTAGGTGGTTGACCCCAGGCAACACTGAGCCTGTGGCAGAGCCAGGACCAGCGTCTAGAACCTCTTGACTGCCCTGCCCTCTGCCCCTGGCTGTCTCCAAATTGTTTTCTTCAGCTCTCATTCTTAAGGTTTGAGGAGCTACGGTGACTAGAAGGGAGGCAGAGTTGGGGACTGGGAAGGTTCCCAGAGTTTGGGAAGGAGTTCAAAGGAAATCTCACATTGGCAGACCAAAAACCCATTCAAGAGGCTAATTTTGATGCAGGATCTGGGACTCTTCCAACAGCACCTGGGTCTGCCTAGATGATGCTGGGAAAGAAAGGAACCAGGCACTTATTTGCATATATGCAAACGAGGCCTTCCACAGCTGTCCAGAAGCCACCTCTGCTGGAGCACCCCCGCTCAGCGCTCAGCGGCTGGGGCCTGCTTTCATCTGTCTACTGAGCCTTGGAAGAAAGAGAGGGACGCGCTTGCCAGAGCTTCCCACCAAGCTGACAGGGACACGGAGTCATCCCAACACCCCTGCACTGGAGGCGTAAAGAGCTTAAATCTCTGGAGTATGAAATTGGGGTCTCTCTCATCGTTGTCCCACGGCCCACTCCTCAGCCCCACCCTGCAGCTCTTTCCCTGCTAGGCAGGAACAGAAGGCCAAGCCCAAGGTCCAGGATTCTAGCCAGGGCACTGGGGGGAGGTCTTCCCCATGCATTAGCATCAGGAGAGCTGCACTTTTCTGGGGTTCCCACATCCCCTTTCCCTGGACTCAACACCACCCAGTCCCGTCCCTCTCTGCAAGGCCTTCCCTTCCCTTGCTGAGCCCAGGGAGAAAGAAGAGACCAGGCAATTGGCCTGGGAAAGGAGAGGCCTGACCTGAAACCCAGCTCAGATAGATTCCCTATCACCTCAAGCGAGTCTCAGCCTCAGTTTCCCCTTCTCTAAATTTGAGGGTGGGGAAGGGAGCTTAGAACCATGTTTTTAGCCAAGGAACTCCTTCCCCCCAATGAAATCTTAGAGAGACCACCGATCCTGTAGAGCTGTGCTGCCTGGTTGCCACAGCTCTGGGAGGGAAAGATCAGTCAGCCTCTCCCCCACCTGCTGACCTCATGGAGCCCCTGAGGCCCATCAGAGTACAGTGTGAAAACCACTGGGCTCACTGGTCCCTAAGGTCGCTTCCTGCTGCCAGAGTCTGTGATTTCAAAGCCAGTAATGGCGGCCTGAGAAGTGGGTAAGTGAGGCTGAGGGGGAATGAAAAAGGATTTTTTTTAAAGATTTAATTTATTTTTTTGACAGACAGAGATCACAAGTAGGCAGAGAGGCAGGCAGAGAAGGAGAAGCAGGCTCCCTGCTGAGCAGAGAGCCGGATGTGGGGCTCGATCCCAGGACCCAGAGACCACGACCGGAACCAAGAGACCCAACCCACTGGGCCACCCAGGCGCCCCTAAGAAAGGATTTTAAAGTGATGGCAAGACTCAAGTGCAGCCAGCAAACCTGTGAAATACACTCAGCCCTTAAGTTTATATTTGTGGAACTGCCCTCCGGAAAATCTGGCGGGAGGCTCTCGGCCTCCCTCCGCATCCATCCTGGCCCTGGACGGCCTGAGTCTAGTGAACTCCCCTCTGAGGGCAGCTGAGGAGGGCTTGCCGACCTTGTAAGTCCTCAAGCATGTGCTCACTTCCACTCTCTCTCTCTCTTTCCACCCCCAGCTTGCCACGGCCTTCAATCTCTCCCTCTCCCCTCCCCCTTCGGCCCCACCCCCTCCACCCCACCCCCGCCAGCCCAGCCCAGTCTATCCCTGGGAAAGCATTTGAACAATACCTGGAGAAGGGGATCAGGTATCCCAAGGGGTGGGGGTGGGGAGGGGGGGCTGCCCCTATAAAACACACAGATGGTTAATCCCTGGGCAATTCTGGGTGTTCCTCTCCTCTCCTCCCCCCCACCCCCAGTCCCTCTCTCCCCTCTGTTTCCACTTCTGGTCCAGCTCCTGGCACCCCACTCTCCTGACAGACATCCTTTCCAGAAGAAAAGGTAGGTTGCCGATGGTGGTTCCTTACCTGAGGGACTCAGGGAGTCACTCTCCCTCTCTAGGCCTTAGTTTCATTTGGAGAAAGAAGCGATTACGCTGACAAGGCGTGGTTCAACTTGGGGGATGTCACAGATGCCCTTTGAGAATCTGAGGAAAACCATACATACATACACATACACCCCACATAAAATTTTACAGACAGGTTGGAAGTCCATCCACGAACTAGAGAAAGGCTATCCAGGGGTCTTGTCCGCGCTCGAGTTCTGAGTCTCGGACCCTGGGCCCAGCCCCTCCACACCATGCTCGCTGAACCCCCTGGTGCCCTGGACTGGAAATGCCAGAGGACTCACAGGAGGGTAGGGCCCCCGCACAGCTTCCCCCTGCCATCTTTACACACCTCCAGACCCCTGGGAAACAGGTGGAGAGGGGAGTGGGCCGCTCAGGGGACAGGGCAGAGAGCAGAGGGGGCACAGCCTCTGGTCCCTCCTTCTCAGACCCCAAAACCCTGGCCTGGGAACTACAGTGTGCAGCGCACCTGCCCCCACTTGGCACCTGACCTTGGCCGCCCAGCCAGTCTGTCCTCCTGCAGTCAGCAGCAGGCTCTGAGGGACAAGGCCCTGGTCCTCCCATCCAGCAGGCTCAGCACGTTCACCACACCTCCCCTACTCAGGAGCCTTTAGACCCTCTCCATCGGAAGCTCCCAACTCCATTCCCTCGCTGGAGGCTTTCCGGGTCACACCCAGCCCTAGGCATTCCTGCCTCAGCCCCTGAAACTCTGTCCACACTGACCTGTCTGAACTACTAGCCACATTTTCTTATGTCCACACACGTGCCTCGAGTTCTCTGTCTCCCTCTCCCTCTCGCTGCTCCTCCCATCACCTAATGTCCAAATTACCTAAAATGGCACCTCCTCTCTGAAGCCTTCCTAGCTTTCTCTCTAGTTAGAAGTCCTCTCCTGACGGGACTCTCATTATCTGACAGCTACTGTGACTTTGGACATGTTCCCCTCATTTCTGAGGATAAACTCCACAGTCTAAGACCATACAATTACTTAGTGGACACCTCTAGTGTGCCAGGTATGGGGTCAAGAGCTTTACCTGAGTTGTCCCATTTCCTCTTGGTACAAATGCAAGACGTAAGGCAGATGAAATTATCTCTGGTCAGAGACAAAGAGGCAAAGCCACCTCTCTCCAACTCATGGACTTTCCTCTGCGTTTTGTGCCTGAATTTCTTGAGGGAACTCCTCCTATCTTGAGGACAGGATCTTACCCACTTTTCTTCTAGATCGAAGCTATTGCCACACCTGTGATTAAATGGTGGGAGGGGGGCACCGGGGTGGCTCAGTGGGTTAAGCCTCTGCCTTCGGCTCAGGTCATGATCCCAGGGTCCTGGGATCGAGACCCGAATTGGGCTTTCTGCTCGCCAGGGAGCCTGCTTCCCCCTCTCTCTCTGCCTGCCTCTCTGCCCACTTGTGATCTCTGTCAAATAAATAAATATAATCTTTAAAAAAAATGGTGGGAGGGAGGGTGCATGGAGAGGAGGGAGGGTGCATGGAGAAGTGCGAGGGAAAACTATACACACCAGGCACTATGCATGTGTGACTGTCTTTCGTCTTCACTGCTACTCTACGAAATGGGTATAAATGGGTATCTTTTGCCCGTGTTACAGATGAGGCAGCTGAGGCTCCTGGAAGGCGGGTAACAATGCTCACCGGCAGTGACCTCAAGGAGCAGAGCTGGCCTTCCCTCCCAGATTTCTCAGGCCCCCAAGCACCCCCAGACCGGCAGATTCTCAGTGTGCCTTGTGCAGGGATGAGCTCTCTGGCTGCCTCCTTCCAGTCCACAAATAGGTCCCCAAGTATAAGAGTCCGGTGACTTTTGTAATTGAAAAAAAATTTTTTTTTTCTGCCTTCCCTGATTGGAACTGTATTCCCGGGGGCAATTATTTTGGCCTCAAGACATAATTAAAAGCATACAGGAGTACAGTGCATATCCTTGAAATGGTGTAACCAGAGGAAGGCTAATGATTTTATGGCACAACAAAAGCACTGCTACAAGATCACCCCCAGAGGCTGCATTTCACCCCCTCCATTGTTCGAGCCTAGTTGGAAGAAGATGGGTCATGATTCTTACCTAGCCCTTTAAAACCAAAAGATAGTTATAAACCACCGGTTTTAAACCCCATACTTTTAGGTGCTCTTCACAAATGGCTTTAGTCTCTAGTTGGCTGTTTGGGAATTAATCTAATAATGTCTTTTTTCAGGGTCCTTTCTGAGCTCTTTAAGGAGAACGCTGGTCTTTTTGCCTTAGAGAGGCATAGAAATTATTTTCATAATTTATGACTTCTTTAAGTGCAGAGTGGATTTCCTTTAAGAAGAACACAGGCTGGTCCATTTAATGTAAATCCTGTTAGTAATGCCGTGGGACTTGAAGGGTCCATGTTCTAAGTGGGCCATAGTAACCCAACAGAGAGCGCTGGGTAAAGGCCCGGCCACCCCATCCTTCCCACCCAGCAGATCCACGTCCCCCAGAGGAGCCAGGGCCCTCGGTGCAGGACCTGCTGCTGGTTCTGCCAGGACCTTGCCCCACAGGGGAAAAGACCTGTATCTCCAGGCCCCACCCCGTTTCCTCCAACTTGCTCACAACTCGGACACATTGACAAAAGACCAAATGGAAGGCTGGAGAAGTTCTGAGTAGTTGTGGGAAAGGAGGATTGTGAAAAAATCACCTAAAAAGGATCCAGACGAAGGTTCAAGAACTAAGAGTAGCTTAAGGAGCTACCCTCGGGGAGGATGTGCGGAGGCGGGAGGAGTAAGGGCTGCAAGGATCTAAGGCCACATGTCAAACAAAATGGCGGGAGAGTTGCTCAACTCCCACAGGTTCAGGGCTCGGAGAGCCTCCAACGCCAGCTCTCAGCTTCAAAAGAGGCTCTCTGTGCAGCGCTGTTGGCAACTAGGGCTCGTGGAAGAGTTTCCCCAGGATCTGGGAGGCAGCCTGGGTCCCAGGGCCTACGGCACAGGTCCCAGGCTAGCCCATTGTCCTTAGGTAAAAGGAGGCCTTTGCTCTCATCTCTGTCTTCACTTGGAAAGCCCACTCCCAAATTCCACTGCTGTGGAAGTCCCGCTCCTCCCTCAGGTTTCGGCTCCACGGTGCCTAGCCCTTACGTTCTCCTCTGCCCCCATTTCCCTTCAGGACCATACCTCTGTCACTGCATCCTGAATTCAAGTCACTGGTGTGTGTGTCCGTCCCCCCGTGGAGCCCTTGCTCCCACTGAGAGGTTCTCAGGTTGATACTGAGCTCTGTGTCCTCCAAGTCTGTAGCTCATAGAAGATGGTCAAGTTATGTCATGAACAATGTCTTAGATGACCCTTCTGTGCACCTCTGTGGACACGGAGGACCCAGGGCTGTAAGGAGACCACCAGGCCCTCCTCAGCACCCCCCAGGCCCCAGGGAGCCTCTCTGGAATTGTGTTTTGCCTCTGTTTGGGGTTGAGCCTGTGTGTAATCCCTGGTGGGGCTGGCATTATTTTCCTCAAGGTTTCAAGGGGGTTGAAGGGCGTTTCATATTTCTCTGTTTGGCAAACAGTCTGTTCCCTCCCTCCCTTCCCAGGCATCAGGAATCCCAGAAATTAAAACCGGAGGGACTCTGGTTTCTTTCTGAGGAAGGGGGCTCAGCAGCAGATGCGAGTGGAGTGCAGAGATCCAGCCTGGAGGCTGGGTGGGGGCACCAGGCCCTGGGGTTTCTCTGCAGAGGCGGGGCAGGAAGAGAAAGAGGGAACAGCCCTGGATAAAAAGCCCGGGTGCTCCCAGGATGGACCCAGTATCCTGCCGGGGCAAGAACCGGTTCTCTAGAAGCTGGGTTGGGGCTGGGAGGACAGCAGTCGCCCTCTGGCTCCCTGAGAGCTTTCTGCTGGAGGGAGGCGGGAGGAGCCTGGCCCAGCTGAGGGAGGCGGGGGCCCAGATGCCAGCAGACAGGGAGCGGGAGCCCAGGAGGGCTGGGAGCAAATCGGCTTGGGCCTCTGACAGGCGGGCGCTGTGCAGAAGAGCAGAGCTGGCACCTGAATCCCGGCTTCCTCCCCCTGGAGAGCACTTTAATGAGGCTCACAGCTGTGGTATCACAGAACAAGCATTAACAATGCTAATTACCTCAAGTTTAGCCCGAACATTCTCAACCCACCCACCTTGGGAGTGCGAGTGCGCTGTTGTTCTGACCCTTGGAGAGCCCTGAGGGGCTGGGGCTGGGGATGAGGGGACAGCAGACCCCAGGTGGGACAGAGCAGCATGGGAAGTGGAGTGGGGGAGGGAGGGTAGCAGGTACCGCAGGCTGCAGGGACCCCCAGGACAGGAGGAAGGGAAGCCTCCGGGTCATGACACCCACGTTCCTCTGCTCTGCTTAAGAAGAACCCAGGGGAGAAGCCCCCGGTGGAAGTCAGGCCCCTTTTGGAGGAAGCTGGGAGCAGAGACCGAATGTGTTTGTACTTGACAAATGGCCTCCCGTCATCCCACTGCCTTCTGCAGCCTCAGGGCCCCTACCGTGTAGCCCCAAAGATGCTTTCAAACTGGGATTTTTAAAGCAGAGAACCAGCAACTTAGGAACTAGATGACACCAATGGGTGCTGGTCAGTGGCTTGAGTGAAAGGTTGGGGCCCAGGAACGTTTTGCCACCCCTGCCGTCCGAGGGCACTGGGCACCCCCAAAGTCCCTTCCAGAAGCCCAGGCTTCTGCAGAATTCACTTGAAGACCAGTGATGTAGAGCCAGCTCAACCTCTGGCTTCGTTGTGTCTGGCCTTTCACCCTGCCCGTCCACCCCATGGGGCTGCGTGAGGCAGGCTGCGTCAGCCACCGCGGAGGGCTGGGAGCCTGGGCATCGGGGCTTGCAGGATGGATATGGTGCTTGTGCATACGTCCACCTGGCCTGTTAGCTCCTTCTCCAAGCCTGCTGAGCTGATAGAAGTTCATGCCTGTGTCTGAAAAGTCACACGTCAGCCGGCTGGACCGGACCAACACAGGACCTGGAGCCTCTGATTCCTGTCCCAGTGTCCCCTCTGCTCCAAGATGGGGAAAACCCATCTTGTGTCCCAAGCCCACAGCCTTGGGCTCTCTCTAACACAGGGTGCTATCCCTTTGGTCCCTTCTTCTTAGTCCCCTGCCTCACCCACCTGCTCGGGCTTTGCTCAAACATAAGGTGCATCCCTCCAGGTTCCCCCTCCCTCCACCGCCCCAGGACTCCCGAGAGCAACATCAGTGTCTGGGCTGTGTTGGAGGACTTTCCCAGGCCCAGCTGATGCTTGCCTCTCTCAGCAACCAGTGGAATGAGCCTAGGATGCAAAGCTGGGTTCCCTGGGTTCCGAGGGGAAGCCTCTCCACCGTCCTTGCAGACGGAAGATGTGTGCATGAGCACCTGGGCCATCTCTTGGTACCCAGACTTTGTCCTGAGCTGATAGGCCCCCACAGCCGGCATCAGTGGCTGCTGAGATCACTCTGGGTGGAGATCACTCTAAGTGGAGTGGACCTCACGCAGGGGTCTCACTTCGCTCCGACCCCTGCGTGGGGACATCACTCCCTCTGTAGAGATGTCCCCACGCAGGTTGTCTCAGGCAACCTGCTGGATGGCAGGTGTCTGCCGCAACAGCAGTGGCTCATGGGCTAGAAAAAACGAGCCCAGACTCAGCTTGGAAAGAAAAGGCTGAAGGCACAGTCTTCAGAACAGGAGAGCACGCCCCCAGCGGAGACACAGAGACACCTGCTCTTCCTCACTGCCATGTCCACCTGGATCTTCCTGGAAAGCCCAAGCAGATTCCAACCAAAAGCCCACTGATGGACTGAGACAGAAGTCCCAGCCCCTCCCCCACACTTCCCCCTTGACCCTGGTCATCCTATGTTGTGTTATTACCTGTCTGGCTCGCAAGCCGAGTGACGGGGAGGGCCTTGTCTTCCCTGCTGGACCCCCAGTGCCTGATGCATGGGAGAGGCTTTATTTGCTGACTTATCTTCAGTGTGTTTTTGGAAGACTGACTCCGGGCTCACGGCCTTAGGAACCCCCTGGCGGCGTGGTCCCGGAGTCCCACTGTTCCTTTAAGGCGGTTGCTAAGCAGGCTGGGGAGACTCTAAAGGCAGATGTGTCTTCTGCAAAGCCTCCTGTTCCTTGCTCAAGGCAGCCATCTCCCTGCCTTTTATGGAAGGTGGTTTCTGACCTGAGAAGGGGAGGAGCAATGACTCAGCAGGCTTCTAGATGGGTCCTGAGCCTGAGGTCTCTTTCCCCCACCAAGTTCCCCCATCTCAGCCGTGAGTCATCCACCCCCAGAATTCCAGGGGGTTCTCTTCAGAATGCCCTGGCCCCTCATGGGGGGGGTCTCCTCCTCCGGGAAGCTCTAGGTGCCTGCTGTGCCCACGTAAGCTGCAGGGACTGAGGCTTCCCAGGAGCTTGGTGGGGGGGTGGGGGGTGCAGAAGTCCCTCACCAGCAACAACTGACACGCAGACTGGGAGTCTCCTCGCAAACATGGAAGCACCAGGGTTTCTCTGGAGCCTGGCATGCAAGCACACGCACACTGCATGCACACATGTAGCCCCACTGTATACCCCAGCGTGAAGAGCCCTACTATCATAGGATCCGTGTGTTTCCAGTTGATTTTTTGAAGACAGGGGTAGGGAGTGGGTAAGAGGGGGGAAATAACCAAAAGTTACCATGCATTTTAAAGCCTTTTATTTGTTTACACATTCTCTAAATTGCAGACAAAAGAGATTTGCTACATAGGTCATCAACACGGCTAACCAACCACAGAACAAGATACTAACCACAGCAAAGAAGGGACGGGGCCTTTGACTCAGTCTTTGTGAGCGTGCAAGGTTTCCGCAGACGGGCTGGGATGCCCAGGGCTCCCTAAGACAAAGACTGCTTGATGCCCACATTATGTTGGCTCCTGGTCTTGACGTCTCCAAGGCCCGCCTGCCAGAACCCAGTCAGGACAGGGGCAAAGGCAGGCAGAGAGGAAGGGGTCCTGGGTCCTGGGCAGCCCCTCCAGGCAGCCTTCCCAAACAAAGCAGTTGCCTTGGCTTCCAGATGGGTCTAAAAATCAGGATGTGGGCTGTTTCCAACCTGGGGATCCTCCTGGAGACTTGCACAGCACACCAGCTCTCGGGGAAGTCACAGAACCACATGGCCCCTTCGGACAGTGGGAGATGGGGCACGGCCTCACCTCCCATACTGAAACACAAGAGCTCATGATACATCCCACAGAGAGGGCAGAAACATCACAGCACCCTCCACTTCGGGAGCCACGGGAGAAGGGAGACTTGACACAGGAGAAAGGAGCACCCCAGAAGACAGGGGCAGAGCGGGGCACACACCTACACACTGAGAGTGCATCACATCACACCTGGAAGAGTCAGGGGGAGGGCTGAGCGGAGCTGGGGGCAGGGCTGGGGGGCCTCTGTTTGTTTGCCTGTTGTGCTGGTTGCTTTTGAGAGGAACCAATGGGGACCTCGTCTTCAGACCATTCTGTACAGTTTCCTAAGCCTGGAGCCCTTCTCTCTAGTCTCATGAAAGCTGTGCCAGCCTCCGTCCTGGACACCGTCCAATGTGCCCGAGCCACTCAAGGCAAAACCCTAAGTTGTCCAATCAGCAGGAGGTAACGTGGTGTTGGTACCCAAGGTCGGATGGGGAGAGAGTCTAAGAGGGCGTAAAAGCAAGAGCCCCCAGTCGCAAGCATGTCTATCGCCAGGGCCAGCTCTCTCAGCCATTCTGTTATGACTGAGAGTTTCAGAGTGAGCTGGGGCAGGGTAGGGGTGGGCTGAGAGAGTACACGAGACAAGGAAGCACTCTGGAAGGATGGGGGTGTACTGTTGAAAAGGTTTCCCTGTCTTGTGCCCACACCTGGGAGCAGGTGAGCCCAAGCTGGCATTGCATCTTTGGGTCTAGAGATATCGTGAAGACCTAGCAATGGGAGATGGCTGGAACATTTTCAGGGCTACCCTTTCCGAACACAGCCAAAGCCAGCCGGGGGCAGTAAATTCTCAAGGCTGCAAGGGCCCCAGGATCTATTCTCCAGCTGAGACAGAGCAGGGAAGACTAAGTCCTTCCCAGACTTCTCCAACTCTGAGCCCAGCCCAAGGGCTTCCACAACCTTTCCGGAACCTCCACGGGCATGAGCTCCCTCACGAGGCCCCTGGACAGGAAGCTTCTTCCAAAGGACCCCTTCATCCTTTCTACCCTAGCCTGCCCACAACTCCAGGCCTTGTGTGCGCTGGCCGCCCTCACCAAAGCCCCCAGAACCAGCCTCCTCCTGAGGAGAAACACGGTGTGGCATCAGGGAACTAGAAGAAGAAAAGGAATTTCTTTTGGCTTCTGGGCAGAGATGCTCCATTTCTTGGCTCTCAAAAGGGAATGTTCTCAAAACTGGACTTTAAAATTGCCCTCAGCCTCAACCCATGGGGTGGGGGAAGCAAACCTACCTGAGGACTGGCTTTTGCCCCAGTGCATCGTGTCATGTGAACAGGCCAGTCTCTCCTTCCGGTGTCAATTTCCTCATCAGGCCAGTGGGTCAGATCAGGCCGGGAGAGGGCTGAGCAGGCTGTGTTCTCAGCCTGAGAGTCTACTTGGGTGGAGGTGAGAAGGGAGACCGTCTCGGGGCTCAGAGCTGTCCTGCTCCCAGGTCCTTCCCCATGGAGCTGAGGGGGCCAGTGGGCTCAGAGTCTGAAGCCGGCTGCCGGGGAGTGGTGCTGCCCGTCTGGCCTGGACGGGACCCAGGTCAGATGACTCTCCCCTCTGTCACCAGCATGAGAGACCACGTCAATCAGGGTCATTCAAAGGAGGCTCAGTTCAAAAGAACCGAACGCTTTCACATGGGCAGGGGGTCAAAGCCCAGAACACATTTCAGGTTCTCAAACACTTTAAAATCAGTCCGGCGGCCAAGCATCATGAAAGCCTTATGTCCCCGAGTCTCACAGAGAAGCAAAATTCTGTCTCGCTCGGAGCCACATGCTGTCCAGGAACCTCCAAAGAGCCTTCCCGCGGCCTCCCCAGCAGAGAAACTGAAGGCTGTTTTAGGCCTGCTTGGCACTAACACCCACCTCGGGGCGGATACCTGCCCCACGCCAGCCCAGGCACCCCGCCTGAAAGCAAGCTCAGTGTGAGAGCAGTGAGAAGCTGCAGTCTGGCTGTCACATGTGCAGAGAAAAGATGGAACAAATGGCTTATTCCTGATGCTGTCAATTCAGACAACAGGGAGTCTACTGAGGCGTGATCCCATGAGCACCTGGCCCAAGGTGGGCATGGGAAGGTTCCTGGAAACCCCTCCTCACGCTAAGCCTCTCCCCTCCCCATGCCCACCTCCTGCTGCCCTTGCCAGCACCGCAAGGTGGGCTGGTGGGGTCTCCATGGGAGTCCACCCAGACTGAGCATGAGGCCCCCATCCCACCATTCCCCCCTCTGCTCTTCCGAGGGGGGATGGGACAAGACTGTCAGGTGAGTCACTTTCCAGCTCTGGTCAGGCCCTGCCAATCACACCTCCCTGCCCACCACCCCGAGAGTCTAAACCAGCATTTGGAGGCACAGCCTCTGTTTCCTTGGGCCACTCGGAGCACTCCAACCCGAGTGCCTTCCTCATTGCTGAAATGCATGGTAAAGACGGTCGCCTTCCAAAGGCAGCCAGTGCTTGGGCCGATGGATACAAGCAGCTGGACTGCGGTCAACTGTGTTCTTCCCACCCAACCTCCAGAGGGTGGAAACAACCAGATACTTGAGCCCACTCTTCTTCTCTCCATGAGCATGCATGAACACAAAAGGAGAGACCTAGAATCACAGAGGCCTTCCCGGATGATATGTTACCTGACAGACGGTCAGAACGCCATGGGAGACTGTGATTTGGGAATGGAAAAGCGGGCTGAAGGCTGGGCCAAGATGTGGTTTCTTTTTCCAGCCCCCAGGGGACCCAGTGTGTTGCTCTGCACATAGTGGGTGCCCTGCCAAGTGTTTTAGTGAGTACCAGCCTGCCCAGCAACTGCTCATGGCGGGCAAGAAATGTGCTCATTTTCCCTCAAAGCAAAAATGCCCTGTGGGCAAACATGGCAGATAAACAGGGAGCAACTCAGGTGGACATTTCTCTCATTTTCCCAGCCAAAGGCACAAATGCTCCCTAAGCCTCTGACCGTTTCCTACCACACAGCGCGACTCCCCTGCTTTCCCAAATGTCCCAGGGACCAGATGCATCTGGAAGCTAGGGCTCTCTGCCTCCCTAGCCACCTCTCCGGCCACCTGCTCCCACCTCCTCTGTTCTGAGCTAACCATTCTATAGTTTCATTCTCTCACTCACATATTATCTAGCAATGTTTCCTTCCTTCTTCTCAAGTGCCCAATTTAGACCTCTTCAACTACATGTTGAAAATGTGCAGGGAGTATATTTTCTTTTTCTTTTGTGCCCGCCAGCACCCCGCCCTTCGGCATTTAGCGTGGCAGGAGGGAAGGGAGGGGCGGGTGCAAGAAAGGAGGAGGCGGGCCAAGCAAGAGGAGAACCAAGGTCTCAGGTGGGGGGTAAACACGAGAGGGCAAAGTCAATAAAAAAAACCACAATCCCACTTCCAGCCATAAAATCTGCGTGTCCCTTTGACAGCAGAATTGAGACTTCTGCTTCCAAGTTCGTGACAATTGCCAAACACCTTCCCCCCAAAGAAGCAGAAGTGAGGGAAGAGGGGAAGGAAAGGGTGCTTCAGGGGTCCCCCAAGCACAAGGCTCCCAGTACAAGTCCCGGAGGTGTGCAAGGGCTGGAGCCTGGGGTGGGCCCGGCTGGACCTCCGGGAAAGACCCCCTGTGACAAGCCGTTCTCCCTCTCGTCCTGGAGCAACACAGAAGGTTCACTTTAGTTTGTCAAGCGAGGGGTGTGTGTGTGTGTGTGTGTGTGTGTCCCCATTTTCATCATCAATATTGATAACATTGATGGAAATAATAGAGATGCAAAAAGGCAGGCAAACAGGATGCAGTGGGCGTGAATATAACCTGGAGAGGATGCTGAGGGGAAACACAGGGGCTTGGGGGCCTCCCCCAAGTCCTGCAGGGACCACTTCCCCTTCCCCTCTTCCCCCCACGGTGCACGTATGTGCCAGATTGGGTCGGTGCTGCCCTCAATGGCCACTTTGCTTGCTGCCTGGGCTAGACGTCATTACTGGAATCTCTGTCGAAGAGGGTTCTGGCTGCCCGCCAGTCCCGGTTCCTGCCTTCCTCTGGCCTGCCCTGGGAAATGTCACCATCAGCACAAATGCTTCCTTCTCTTGGTGGGGCCAAAGAAGGGGAAACCCTGGAATGACCCTCTTGCAAGGCACTGGAGCAAAGAAAGGACGGGAGCTGGGAACAAAGAGACTGACTAAGGGGCATTCCTCTACCCTCTGACCCCTGTTATCCACGCCCCCCCCCCCTCAGCCGCATAGGATCCTGGGGAGTCACGCCAGGTCTCAGTCATCAGCAGAGACACAGCCAAGCCTCACTCAGAGCCCAGACAGAACATTCCCTGGGAATCCACCCACTTCCAGATCCTTCCCCTCACCCAGGGAGCCCCCTGTTCATTCTATAAAGCCAGTTGGAGGAGGACAGGGCAAGCCCAGACCCCTCCCCATCACCATTTCCTGGAGGTGCTTCCTTTGGGCCTCTCTTCTCAGCAGCCTGGGCTGGGAGCATGGAGAGGGGGCCACGCAGCCAGGCCTTCCTAGGAGCAGCTGCTGAGATGCTCAAAGAAAGCCCTCAGTGCGTCTGTCTGGGGGCTCTGCTCATCCTCCCACATTCAAGGCACCGAGCAGTCAGCAGTGCTCTGCCTCCCCCCACACACCCTCTAGTTATTTAACTCTGGGACTTCTAAGTGCAAATCAGGTTTCCGGGCCCTCCTCAAGCGCCCTCCCCCCACCCCTTCTCTTCACTTTGCTTTGCCTGACATGAAAGACGAAAGACCTTTGACGTTCCCCCTCTCCTTCCTCTGGGCCCCCCTTCCTCCCTCCCTCCCTCCTGCAAAATAATGAACCCACTACAGGTGACACCAATGCACAGCTCCGAAAAGGAGCCAGCTGTGGCGTGCTGGGTGTCTTCACTGGGAGTCTGAGCATAGCTCTGGCCCAGGGAGCCAACATCTCCTTGGGGTGTGACACAGGCATGTCCTGAGGAGGGGCCTGCCCTGGGGGGCGGTCAGGGAGGGAGAGAGGAAGGGAGGCTGCTATCCCCCCACTTGTAGCCGAGCTTGAGAACCGGTCCAGGGAGAGGGAATGTGGTCCGTGGGGCTCCCGGCCCTCCCCCCAACCACAGACCCAGTGAGGAATCCAGGGGCCCCTCTTCTCTGAATCTAAAGCCTGAAGTCGCCAGTAATCTTTCTTCAAGAACACGGGTCTGTCTTCTAAACTTGCCCCAATAGGAAAAGTAATAATAATCATCTCATTTTTCTTCCTTAATGATCTGAGCTCTTCAAGGGGAGGGCCGAAAGGAATCGTTCTGCTGTGTTCAACAAAGAAAGCCTAAAATGCACCACAAGTGGAACTCTGGGGTATCGTGAAACCATCACAGTGGAATCTAAACCCAAAACTTTCAAAGCGTTACCTTCTCCAGCTCTGGAGGACTCCGGCCTCCCTGGCACCCACCCACGGCTCACCACCTTAGTTCCAGTCTCACATCTGAGCGTAGCCCCAGGAAGCAGCTGCTCCTCGAGGCCTGCCTCGACTTCCCACCAGGCCCCGGGGCGCTGACAGCGGCAGGAGCTCTGTGGGACCCTGGGGCTCCTGCTCTAGGTGCTAGGCGTCCGTGCGGGATTGAGAAGGAAATCAGAATGTCAATCTTCTAGCAGAGGCCTTGCCTGGAGAGCCTCACAACGTTGCCAGCACTAGATTTGCTGCAGGAGCAAAAAAGAAGTGTTTCGAAAACAGAGGGTTTCCACTTCCGGCGCAGATCCCATGGCCTCGGCCCCTCTCTGGCCAGGTGGAGCCACAATTTCGGGGTGCAGTGGAGCAAAGTCTCCCTGGCTGTTCCAGGGATTCGAGCTGGCAGGCAAGAGTGCCATTATCTCCCGTTGGTGGCCTCTCTACCCAGTGACAAGAGACACCCAAGTGTGGGGGCCTCCATCAGGACAGGCCCCAGGGCCAGACCTTCACCAGCCCTAGTGCTCATCCCTGCAACAACCCTACTGGATAGGCCACATCTTCCTGCCTCACAGACATGGTAAATGAGTCCCAGAATTTGCCCAAGGTCAACCAGCTAGAAATGGACCAGAGCTGGGCTTTACACCAAAGTTTCTAAGTGAATGTTACACTGAACTGAGTCATAGTCCTCTCCAGAAGTTGGCTCCCCAGTAGGCGGTGATGATCTTGTAGAAGGGAGTACCCCCAAGTATCTTCATTCTGAAATCCCCAACCCCAGGGTAAATCCCTCACTTCCCACCAACAGCAAACCCATGCACGGGTCCTTGTTGCAGCTTTGGCCTACTGGCTCTGACCACAGGCAGTCCAACCCCTAAAACATAAACCCATTTGGGTCAAAAGGGAGATTCTGATTATAGGTTCAAGGTTATCTTTTCAAGGTTAGATAACCTTGGCTAATTCACACAAGAAGGGGACATAGAGATCATGAGGGATCCCTCCCTGGAAAGCCCTGCTTTCCAGTGGTTGTTTATATAACATTAAGCTTTTTCGGTCTCCCAGTGTCACTGTGGGACAGACAGGGCAAGGGTTATTATCTCTACTTCACAGATGGGGCAAACTGAGGTTCAGAGATGCTAAGTGACTTGCCTAAGGTCACTTTGTTACTGAATAGCAAAGGCAGAACCAAAACCCTGATCATCGACGTGCACCCCATGATTCTAGCTCATTCTCTGGGGCTCAGAGAAAGACCAATCTGAAGTTTACCATCCTTTTCTTGGTCTCAATACAGAGAGTGATAAATGTGACTCTAGAGATTTTGTCTGCTTGCCGTACCCTGAAAGTGTCGTCCCGTAAGCCTTACTATCCCCACTTTCCAGATGGGGAAACTGAGGCCTCAAAGAGGAAGAGGCTGCACCGATCCCACAGGGAGTGCAACTGGGAAGGGAACTCTGGACGCTCTTAACATCCATTCTAGGGCCCTGAGCTCCCCTCCCTGCCCCCACTGTGGGTTACAGCACCCTCCCTTGCAAGACTCTATCCCTCCTCGTGGAACGCATGTGCACACCCTCCAAAGAGGGTTTGCCAAGTAGGAGGGCCCCAGTGTGGGGTTTCAGACTTCTTTTTTTAACCTTTAAGCCATTGTGGCATTTGGGAACATTCTGGTAACTTTTTCTCTAAAATTAAGTCAAAGTGATTTTCAAAACCAACAATCAGCCTTTGAGGACACCTCACTTTGGGTTTTGTGGGAAGACAGCCAGAGCAGTCGGGAGAGGACATCCACTCCTCTGATGTGACACTTCTGGGGAACAGATGACAAGACGGCACGGCAGCTCCCCAAACCCTCCCTGCACCTCCAGAATCCAAAACAGCTTCCCCAGCCAGCAGGGGGAAGGACGTATCATAGGAGCAGGATGAAAATCCCATCTGGACAGGGCCCTTCAAACCAGCCTGTTATGTATGCACGCAGCTCACTCGCAGGCCACGGGCCCCTAAAGGAGACTGACCCCATGGGTCACTCTGCAAGGGCCTGGGCGAGACCAGCCCCGCTCAGCTCCACGCCAGGCTGCCCTGAGGCCACCGGCCGAGAGCAGTGAACCCAGGAGGGAGGCTCTTGCCAAGTCGTGGAGTGAACCCCACAGCTGAGCAGAAGTGGCCCAACGAGCCTCCGAGTCTCCAGGGGCTTCCTCAGGAGCTAGAGGACTAAAAATAACCTTGGCCTTTGTTGGGAGCAGCCGGGCCACAGAGATGGAGCTGATTTCAAGGAAGCCGAGCATGCGCGAGGGTCCCGCTCACCGAGACCTGCCCTTTGGGCAAATGATTTTTCCAGAAACGTGTCAGTTACTGTGTGCTGCTGCCGTGGCCACCACCTCCGAGATTCAAAGACAGCCCGAGCCGCTCCGGCCCTCAGGGCTGACTTCCAACACAGGCTTCTCAGAAGCTCAGCCTCCCACCTCTTTCTTCTCAAAACATTTTTTTTTTTTTTTAAACAAGAGTCCAGCACGTACTGGGGAGCTTAGGGGGCAAGAGCAGCCCTCCAGCTGAGGAGCGTGCAAAGTCATTGCCACCATGATCATAAAGAATCCCCCGACCCCGGTTATTTGTTGAGGTGACAATCCTCTCGACCCCATCCTCAAATCCCCAGAGTCAGGTGACGGTTGGCAGACAGTGGCAAATACACACCGTGCAGAAGGAAGAAATTACTTGGGGAAAGGACTTTGTGGTGCCACATCAGTACTGACGGGTTTCGCAAAACTGTGTCCTTTGTGCCAACATTCGGATTCTGGACTGGGCAGCCTTCACCCACTTTCCTGGTTCTTGAGTCCCGCCGGGGAAAGCTCCAGACCCAGGCTGGTGGGGAGGCAGAGCCCTAGCATCTTCCCCGGCCACAGGCTGTGCCTTATCTCATCTCAAGGACACCCCAGCTCCGAAGGTCAAGGAACCGCAAAGCCCCCCCCACCCCCCATGGATAACAAATACTGACTGGCTGTGGCAGGGCCTCTGAATTTTCTTCCCAACATTTCCACCCACCCCTCAGCACTTCTCCTTCCCTCTCCAGCCCCGTCAAGAGACCACCCTGGGTGTAGACATCACGAGGTATCTGGGTGGAGGTGGGGGGTGGGGGGGTGGGAGAAAACCTCTTTTCTTCTTCACAGAGACCAAGGAACAAAGAGGGATTTTCATCATCAAGATGGCCTCCCGACTCCGAGTCTGGAAGTTTCCAGGGAGGCTTGTAATAAATAACAACTTCTCCACAGCCTTTTGTTCCTTTGCTGAGTTCAGGATAAAGAGCTGAAGCAGGAGGCGGGAGGCTGTGTGAAGACTTCTTGGAACACAACAGATAGAAAACACCAAACTACACGTGAGTGACCAATCGGTGGTCACAAAACAGCTTCCCTTAGAATGGGAACCAGTGAGAGGGCTGCAGGGCCGGGGGCAACGTGAGGGGGTCCCACAGGGCCGGGGCTAGGGCTGTTCTTCAAAAGTGCGACATCCTCCCGGCGGAAACGAGGAGGGGCTGGCGGAAATGCTGGAACCTGTGTGTAGGAGGTAAGCAGACACCTCACCCTCTCGGTGCCGCACGTCCAAGCCCTCTGTGACCACGGGTCTTCCTTACAGTTGGTCTCTCTGGAGATTTGGGAGTGGGGGCTTGATCCGGGGCTTGAAGTGGGCTCCGCGTCCGCCTCTCCAGCAGCAGGTCACGGTCTGGGACCTGGGGCCCTAGGCTTGGCAGCCGAAGGCTGAGGCTTTCTCTTTGAGCAGTTCCCAACACAGGTGGCAGCTCCAGCTTCCTACAAGAGACGAGAGGCCCTGGTCACCAGCGGCCCTTCTCCTGCCCTGAGGCCCCGCCCCTTGGCCCTGACTCTCGCAAGCCCCGTTGCTCTTTCCACTTTCCCAGTTCAGAGACCGAGGCCCGGTCCTCAACATGGGCTGGAGTCTGTAACTCGGCAAAGGGTAAGGGCTGCTCAGAAAACACTTAGGGGCTCGGAGGCCATCGGCTGAACTGTTGTAAAGACCCTCCTTCCCGGACGGGGTGTCTCCAGCAGCAGCACCAGGCCTGGGCCGGTTCCCCTAGAAGCTCACAGCCGCCTTCCCACCACCACCACTTCAGCCACACGTCCAGGAACATTTCCTCAGCCCCAAGCTGAAGTTTCAGGGGGTGGAACCGTGCCTCCGTTTCCTCATCTGTCAACTGGCAGCGATCCTACATGCCTCACAGGACTGTGATGATTGAATGAGACAAGACACGGAAAGACCTTAGCACAAGGCCCGCACCATAGTGAGGGCTCCCTAAGTGGTAGGGGTAGTATTGTTGCTGCCATCCACCTCATCATCATTACCTTCTGGGGGCTCAGCCACAGGGGGATTTAAACAGTACATGTGATAGCCACGGTCACAGTCATCACAGAAGAGGAGCTGGTCCTGGTGGAAGACAGAGTAGGTAGAGGAGAGGAGAGAGAGAGTGAATATTCCTCCAGCCTGTTCTGTGCAGACCCACCTCCCTGAGTGCCCCGTTCCAGGCCCCATTTGGGGTCTTCACTACCCCCGAATATGCTTGGTGCTTTGCCCACACCTAGAAATCCCCCTGCCTCCCCAACTATGCCAGCCGCACTCCCACTTTAGGGTTCTGCTCGAATCATGCCTCCTCCAAGAAGCCTGCCTTGACTACCACTTTACATTCAAGTTTAAAGAGATTCCTTATTCTTCTGAACTCCTGTAGCCAATAACTCTGTTTCCATAAAGGAGGAAAACCACATCTATTCGCTTCTATGTTCCCCAGAGGATTGTCTAGTACACAAAAAATACTTCAAATGTTTGCAAAGTTTAACTGAATTCTTCTTAACCTCACCCTTTCTGTCTGTGAAAAGGGCAACAGCCATCCTTGATGGTAACATCCATGACACCTCAGAACCTTTACAGGGTTTCATTATGCGAATACAGAGGAATGCACGCAATGCGATGCCACCTTTCAGATCCCCAGAGCCTCCTCAGGGGCTGGAGGCTGGAGCCCAGGTGAGAACAGGACCCCCTAGCATGGTGTTGAACTTCAAAGGATGCAGTCTGCACCTTCACTGCCCCAATTCCCTGGGCCTAGACGCTCTCCCAGTCCCTGACCCCTGCTCTTCTAGACCATTCCCTACCCACCCTTCAAGTCTTCCAGCTCCTCCATCCTACAGAGATGTCCCTAATCTAGCTCCAATGGAAGTTCTCTCACCCCTCTTGAATCCCCATAGTCCTCCCTCTTTCTTATGACATTTAATTGCATTTTCCTTCATGGCACAAAGCCTGGCATGTGGTAGACGTCTACGCACAAATGTTTTCTTGAATAGTTCTTTTGGAATATGCCTCCTTCGCCTACTCCTTTATGGATTGTAAGGCCTTTGGGGTAGAGCCTTGTCTTAACTCATCTCCACATCTCCTTCAGAACTGGCACACAGTAGCTTTGTGTTTGTGATCTGCTCCCCATTATCCAAGTTCGCTCTATTCTTTGGACCCATTTGAATGGCTTATAAGATGTTTGCAAAACTAAGTTTTGCATCAAATCTCACCTTGGCTCCCCTCAGCTCAATGATTCTGGAAAAAGTAGATATTGAAGTTGGAAACCCCAGCAAGCAAGCAATAAGGCAGGAGATATCATGAAAGACTTTTTTATCACACTAACACCTTTCAACAGGGCAATGGGAAGCTTTTGAAGAGTTAGCAACAGAGGAGTGACTGGTCACACATGCAATTTAGAAAGATCTCCCCAGCTGCTGTGTAAGAATAGCACCACCTGGGTGGAGGAAGGGTGGTTCTAGAGGCTGGAAAACCACTTAGAATGCTACTACCACCATCCAGGTAAGAGGTGATGGTGGCCTGAATTAGGGTTGTGGCATGGGGGAAAGACAAGGGTCTTGTTCCCCTTCGAAAGTTATTGATTAGATGAAGGCAAAGAAATCAAGAATGTCTCAAGCCAGATGATACAGCTACCCATTGAGACGTGAGCAGAAGAGTAGATCCATGGGAGCCAGAAGGCAGCCTAAGCTAGAGACATGTTCTACACATTCACAGATCATGCAGTGGAGTTGCCCTGGAGGCAGCTGGACATCAGGAAAAGATGTTTGACCATGAGATATGGATTTGGGAATCATTGTTGATTAGATGATAATGGAGGTCCTAAGAGAGGAAGCCCAGAGTATGTCACAGATGTCCTTGAACTTGAGCTCACGGAGGGATGTCCATGACCTTCTTGAAATCATATGCACAACTTCCTGTATAGATACAAATGTACATTTTTCTAAGAAAAGAGTAAGGCCATAGCTTTCATTGAAACTTCTGAAAAATCAAGGACTCAAAAAACATTACTGAGATAAAGGCCAAAATACAGACCCTGAGAACACCAAACTTGAGGGACAGGCAGAGAAAAAAAGAGACTAAGACACACGCTCCAAGAGGTAGGATGAAAACCAAGACGGTGTGGTTTACTCCAAAAAAAATTACACCATTGTCTTGGTGCTGAAGTAAGCTATATTACAGTATAATTTAGGAATAATTCAAGGAGGAATAAGTTAGGATGGGAACAGAAAATAGGGAGAGATTTGTCAGAAAGAGTATTACTAAACTCTTAAAGACACATAACTCCTGATATAGTGCTGATACAAGAAATATGAGAAGGTAGAATACCCTGGATCAGATTTTCCCAAAGGGAAACCAGGCGTCTGTGGATTTAAATACATTTTTCATGGATTGATTGTTGTCTAGCACCACATTCTCTTCTTTCTCATGTGCTTTTTAAGATAACTCCCTGTCAAAATCACCCATATCAGCCAGTTCATGCTAACTCCAATGAAAAATATAATTTAAGTGCCTCCTAACTCCCAAGTCCCCAAGAACCAGTTCCAGCAGAATGGCTACAGTTCCAGTAGAATGGGAACCCCATTCTGGTCTGTGCAGGGTAAATCTCTGACTATGTGAGAGGAACCCTACTGCCCTGGCAGCCTCACCCCTTGATTCCTCCCCTACAGCTCTGCCAAGTCAATGAAAACTCTCTGTATTAATACTATTTGTAAAGCCAAAGGCCATAACCAACCCAAATGTCTATCAGTAAGAGACTAGTTGAATAAACTAATGAAGAACTATGCAGCTGTAGGAAGAAAGATTATGTCTATACATTGTGGTGGAGTGATTAATCTAGGGCATCCACTGAAAAAGCAAGGTGTGGAAAACAGGGGTGTCTGCTACTATTGTATAAGAAAATACGTTCCTTTTTTTTATTCATACACATGAATTCTTATGGATTCATACAGATACACATGTAATATGTTATATTTAAATAGAAGGAAAAGATAAGCCATAATTTTTTTTAATGGTCACCTATGAGCAGAGTGAGGGAATAGTGTGAAAGAGTAGGAACAGAAGCTAGATTTCTTTGAATATCCTGTTTATTTAAGAGACTTGATTCTGGAACCAGTAAATATTTTTCATAGTCATAAAACAAAATTCACACTGTTATTGTCCCTCAAAAAAAGAAAAATGAAACAAGTGTATCTAATTATGTATTAGTTGATGGCATAACCACATAGAAAGTAACCATTCCAAGTGACTTTAAAACAAGTATTTTGACTATACATCCTGAGTCAAATATACCTTAAGAACAAAAGTGTGTGTGTGTGTGTGTGTATTTCCAGAAGCCATATTGTTAGTGAATATAGTGGAATTAATATTCTGAGACCTGTATGTATCAAATGAGTGATTATGTTGTAACTAAGAAGAATTTTGACATACTTGAAAGAAAATACAGATGTAAGATCGATTGAGTTAAGTAAAAACCCTACCATTAGTTCTGGGTATGAATTAGAAGTATCAGTATAAATTCAAGTATCCATACAAATTCAGCATTTTATCTTTAAAACAAATAAAACACATTGTCTAGTTTTGTCCATTTAAAATGCCCCCAAACAATGGCAAAAGCAGTAAAAATCAGCACCCCTAGCACTCCTATTATGTTCTCTAAAGATCATTGGCCACTAAAAGGAACCAGGAGTCCTTGAAGAAATGGCTGGTTCCAGGTCCAGGGCATGAAATGTGCAAATATTTTCACATATTAGAAAGCAAATACTATTGGGGTCATGTCAAAGGACTAAAGATCAAACCTGATTGCATTCTCACTGCCCAAATATAAGACAATTTTTACTGTAATGGATTGAAATCAATCAAATATGTTTAAATCCTTGAGTTCATAAAGATACTATTTTAAAAAAAGGTTGTCACCTTTGGAAGATGCTAGGGAAACATCCTATTATTTTTTTGATTTATTATCTTGATATAATTTTAGTCTCAGAGAACATTGCAAAATGGTACAGAGAGTTTCTGTACACACTTTACTCAGCTTCCCTTAATGTTACCATCTTATGTTATGATAGTACAATCATGAAAAGCAGGATATTATATTAACATTACACTATTGACTACGCTGCAGACCTCATTTGAAATTCACCAGTTTTCGCACTTCTGCCCCTTTTCCCAGTATCCAATCCAGAATCTTACATTGTATTTAGTTGTCATGTTTTCTTAGTGTCCTTGAATCTATGACAGTTTCTCAGTTTCTTTATCTTCCACGACCTTGATGCTTTTGAAGAAACTAGGCCAGTGATTTTGTAGAATGTCACTCACTTTGAGTTTGATCTTTTTTCATGAGGAGATTGAGGTTATACACTTTGGGCAAGAATACTACAAAAGAAATGATGTGCCCTTCTCAGTGTATCATATGAGGGCATATTGATACCAATATGTCTTGTTACTAATAATGTTACTCTGACTTGTATAAAGTAGCGTGTGTCAGTTTTTCCACTATAATGTTGTAATTTTTCCCTTTGTAATGTATTAATAAGTAATCTGGTGAGAGAGATACTTTGAGATTATCCAAATATTCTGTTTCTGACCATACTTTTGCTCACTAATTTTGGCATTAGTGAGCCAGTTCTTGCTTACAACAACCAGAACGGTGATGCTTGCCTACCAGTGATTTCCTTCTTCCCTCTATATTTATTAATTATAATTCTGCTCTGAGGAAGAGTTTATCTCTTCCCTATTTATTCAAGTTTTGTAAATATCAGTATGAATTTTGTTCTTTGAGTTACAATTCAACACTATCATTATTTATTTTGTTGTTCAACTTGTCCTAGACTTGCCATTAGGAGTTCCTTCAAAAATTAGTTCCTGTGTCCTTTAGATGTGCCTTATCAATTTTTGAGCATTTCCCTACTTTCTAGTACCACAGGATATTCCAAGATCCCCTTATATTTTCCAGCCCTAGCATCAGCCATTTATTCAAGGGTTCCTAGTTCCTTTTATTGGAGAATGGTATTTAGAAACCAATATCTGGGTACCATGGATTCTCATTGCCTCTGGGTTGTCATTGCTTCTAGGACCTCCCAGCCAATAGAATTAGGAAGTAAATGTATATGTCAGACACATGCCCACATCTATATTTATTTCTGTTTCTATCTATATGTATCATACATGTATATAGATATATATATATCTATATACATACATACACACAATATGTTGTATCAAAACATTCCGTGATACCCTCTATTCCACCCAACACCATAGGATTCAGTGTAGCCTTCCCTCTGTTTGATTATTCTTTCTCTGACATTGAGAAACCTGGCTCTCATTAGTACAATGTATCATTATTAGTTCACACCTGGACACACATAAAGTAGTTGCAGAATGCCTAACTTACATGCCTATAACTTACATGCCTGTAAGAAACACATTTACTAGTGGGTTAATCCTCTGCCTCAGCTCAGGTCATGATCTCAGGGTCCTCGGATCGAGCCCCACATCGGGCTCTCTGCCCAGCAGGGAGCCAGCTTCCCCCTCTCTCTGCCTGCCTCTCGGTCTACTTGTGATCTCCCTCTGTCAAATAAATTTAAAAAAATAAAATCTTTAAAAGAAAAAAAGAAACACATTTACTAACTAAAGTATAATATTTACATAGTCATTTCTGCCTTTAGTCTTAAAATACAGTCATATACTGCTTTCTAAATTTACGAAAGTTAGTTCTCTCCTTCCCCACCCCTCAATATGGTTGCTCTATTTACATTATAGTTAGGTTCATTTGCTACTATTCATATCCCAGTTCAGTTCCCCCACCCACATCCTAGCTGATTTTGGTATTTACCTGTAATAGGATATGTGCAACAATATGTTGGTCCTAAGCGTCAGAGCTGTACAAAAAGGCATCCCCTGAGAAGTGCCATCTCCCCTTATCCCTACTATCCCACACCTGTTTCTCCATTATTTCTACCCCATTCCCACCCACTAGTAGGTAATCAGTCTCTTTAGTTCCTTTACTTAATCCTTCCTGTATTTCTTTAACACAAGTAACAGATACATGTATATTTTCTTACACTTTTCTTACAAGAATGGCAGCATACTATATAATGTTGTCTTTACTTAGCTTTCTTCATTTAACAACAGCAAATTTGGAAATACACTGGAAATTATGCCATCTCAATGTATGGAATCTGCCTCATTTTTTTATAGTTGTAAGTATTCCAATGTGTGACTATGCCATCATTATTCAGCCATTCTTCTGTATAACATTTAGGTCATTTCCAATATTTTATAATGATAAACAGTTGCACCCATGAATAACTTTATGCACATGTATTTTCATAGTGTTATATCTTTATAGTAGAGTCCTAATAGATGAGATTGCTAAGTCAAGAGGTAAAGGCATAGTAGTTGTGTTAAGTATTGCTAAATGTCCCTACAGAAGACTGGTACCACTTTGTATTCCCACTGACAGTGTATGAGAATGTCAGTTTTCCCATAGCCATCAACAGAATGTATTCTCATACTTTTTTCCCAGTTTTATGGATAAGAAATAGTATCCCAGTTTTGCCTTAGTTTGAAATCTTTAATTATGAGTGTATTCAAACAATTTTTTAAAGATTTTATTTATTTATTTGACAGAGATCACAAGTAGGCAGAGAGGCAGGCAGAGAGAGAGGGGAAGCAGGCTCCCTTCTGAGCAGAGAGCCTGATGTGGGCTCGATCCCAGGACCCTGGGATCATGACTGAGCCAAAGGCAGAGGCTTTAACCCACTGAGCCACCCAGGTGCCCCCAAACTATTTTTTTCCCAAATATTTAAGGGCTATTTTTATCTTTTGTGAATTGTTGTTCATGTCTTTTTCCCATTTTCTATCAGGTTTCTCATCCCTTGTCCCTCAAATTTTACAAGTTCTTTATATATTAGGGATATTAGCTCTTTATCTGTGGTATATGCTGTAAATATTTTCTCCCAGTTTGCTAGTTGTCTTTTATTTTATCTGTTTTTTACTATGCAGATTTTTATGTGGTCAAATTTGTCAGTATTTTCTTTTATTTATTCTGAATTCCGAATCACAGAAAATCCTTCCTTATCTATACTTTAAAAGAGTTATTTACTTATTTTGAGAGAGCGAGCCCATACATGAATAGGAGGGGCAGAGAGAGAGGGAGAGAGAATCTCAAGCAGACTCCACGCTGAGTTCAGAGCCTGACACAGGGCTCGATCCCATGACCCTGAAATCACAACCTGAGCTGAAACTAAGAGTTGGACATTTAACTGACTGCACCACCCAAGTGCCCCGATCTTCCCTTATATTTAAAGAAGAAATCACCCATCTTTCCTTCTAACACTAATATGTTTTTATATTTTACATTTAGATCCCCTAGTTCATTTGGAGACTATTCTTATGTATTTTGTGAGATATGGGCCTAATTTTATCTTTTCCTGAATGGGTACCCTATTATCTCAGCACCATTCATGAAAATGTAATTTTAGAGGCAACCTTTATCCTAATACTAAAGGTCTATATGTAGATGGGTCAATTTATGGATTCTTTTCTATTCCATTGGTCTGTTTGTCTATCTTGTTTTAATTGGAGGCTTTATAGTATGTTTTAATATCTGGGAGGGCTAGTCTCCCCTCATAATTTGTTGTTTTCAGTGTTTTCTTGACTATTCTCGCATGTTTATTTTTCCATATGAGTTTTACTATCAATTTGTCTAAATGTTCGCTGTTTTTATTGGGTTTGAATTAAATTTGTAAATTAACTGAGGAAGAACTGACATCTTTATCATGTTGAATCGCTCTATCCAAGATCACACAATGTCTTTCCATTTGCTCAGGTCTACCTCTGTGTTTTTTTCCAGTGCTTTAAAATTTTCTTCAAAATTTTTTTTTCTTCATATAGGTTTTACACATTATTGTTAGGCTTATTTCTGAGTATTTGTTTTTTGTTGCTATCATGAATGGGATTTCTCTACTACTGTAAACTCTAACTGGTTGTTATTTGTGCACATAAAGACTATCAATTTTTGTATGATAGTTCTATATCCTGCTACCTTTAATGTTTGAGTTAGCTTTATCACTGATTCTCTAGGGTTTCCCAGATATACTACTATAGTTTGTGAAATAGAGTTTTGCTACTTTGTTAGTATTCTTATACCTCTAGTTGATTTCTCTTTTCTCATCACATTAGCTAATATCTCTATAATAATGACAAATAATAATGAAAATAGCAGGCATCCTTACTTGATTCTTGATCTTAGTAGAAATGCCTCTAGTGTTTCCTCATTAAATAAAATAATGGCTTTAGTTTTAAGGTATAAAAAGTTTATCATATTAAGAAAGTATCCCACAATTCCTATTTTCTTGAGTGTTTTTTTTTTTCATGGATAGGTATTGAAACTACCTTATGATTTTGAAAACTGATAAATAAAGGGAAAGAATCAAGCACTTTTCCTATCTTTTCTATATAATCTATCTTCATATATATACACTATATATGTGTATATATGTGTGTGTGTGTATATATATATATATATATATATATATTCATTCCTATCTTTCTGTATAATCTAAACCTAAGAGTAACCAAATGTGAGGCTGGAAAAGTTTCTCTTTGCCTTATTACTCCAGCTAGTAAAAAAAGAAGAAATTATAAAATTTCTTAGCAATATAGAATATCACTATTTTGCAACCTCTAATGCAGTAGTCAGTCTTGTTGAAGATCATCGATACTGCTACCTTCACAAAAGAGAGATGTACCAGGCATTACATACTTTCTGATAAAGAAAAATACAGGGGCTCCTGGGTGGCTCAGTAGGTTAAAGCCTCTGCCTTTGGCTTAGGTCATGATCTCAGGGTCTTGGGATCGAGCCCCGCATCGGGCTCTCTGCTCAGCAGGGAGCCTGCTTCCTCCTCTCTCTCTGCCTGCCTCTCTGCCTACTTGTGATCTCTGTCTGTCAAATAAATAAATAAAATCTTAAAAAAAAAAACACCACCACTATTTATGAAGTAGTCTTGATATATATAAATATATACAGCTTTATATGTATTAATTTTTATATGTGTATATAATAAAATCAAGATCCATATATAATATAGATTATAAATAATATATATTTATTACATTATATTATATTACATTACATTATTGTATTGGATACAGAGAGAGAGAAAGAGCCTGAATTTGATCAGGGTTCTAGTTCTAAACACCAGTGTACAAGAAATGTAAGAGACAGAAGGAAGTATCAAACACCACTACAGGGATTCAGTCAGTAAAAACACAGTCCTAGGAAACTCTATTGAACAAATTAACTGATTTCTTTTAAGATTTTAATTTTTTATTAATTTTTAATTTTTTTTATTTAACAGAGAGAGAGAGAAGCCAAGGGATAGGGAGAAGCAGTCTCCCCACTTGAGTAGGGAGCCTGATGCAGGGCTCCATCCCAGGACCCTGAGATCATGACCTGAGAGCTGAAGGCAGACACCTAACCAGCAGAGCCACCCAGGCACCCCTCACTGATTTCTTCAACAAAAAGTTGAAGGGGATAAAAGAGCAAAATGGAGGGAAATCCTACATATTAAAAGAAACTTTAAAAATAGGGGTGCCCAGGGACACCTGCATGGCTCAGTTGGTTAAGTGTCTGCCTTCAGCTCAGGTCATGATCCTGGAGTCCCAGGATTGAGCCCCACTTGGGGCTCCCCACTCAGCTTCTCCCTCTGCCCTCCCCCTACCTCATGCTCTCTCTTTCTCAAATAAATAAATAAAACCTAAAAAAAAAAAAAAAGAAAAGAAAAGAAAAATAGAGGCGCCTGAGTGGCTCAGTCAGTTAGGCATCTGACTCTTGATATGGGCTCAGGTCATGAGCTCAGAGTTGTGAGATGGAGCTCTGCCTCAGGCTCCGTGCTGAGCATGGAGCCAGCTTAAGATTCTCTCTCTGTCCTTCCTTCCTCCCTCCCAAAAGAAAATATCAACTAGTCACAATGTATGGGCCTTATGTGGATCCCAATTCAAATAAAAAAGCTATAATAAAAAATATTTAAGACCAGCATTTAGCATTTAAAACAATTGCAGCAATTAGGATATTAACTGCATGTTTGATTATATCAAGAAATTATTGATTTTTTTAGCTACATTAACATATTTATCATTTTGTTAAAAAGTTATTCCTTCTCTTTTTGGTAAACCTATGGAATATTGACAAGTAAAGTGATATTATGACTGGAATTATGTGGGAGGAGGTGGGAGTATTTATAAAACAAGGTTGGACATGTATTGATCAGAGCCGAAGCTCGTGAGAGGCTACATCAGTTTCATTATTTCTGCTCCTTTGCATAAGTTTGAAATCATCTATAACAGAAAGTGGGTTTTTTTTTCTAATTCTGCATTTATTATGGCTAACATTTAGACCCAGTGAAATCACATACTCTGGAACGTGGTGTAAACGGTCAAGCACATCCAAAGCAGAAGCAGCAGGCAATGCTGTCTCTCACTGAGCTGGAGGGCACTTGCCCACTGGAGGGCAAGTGGCCAGTGAGGCACCCTCGGGCCATCACCTCCCACACCTCTCCCCACAGGCACAAAGAGTACCCAGGGTCCCTGTTGTGCAAGGATCCCAAAGGTCCTAGAGGCAAAGGGGGTGGGGAGGCTCCAACTGACATTTTCCCCAGGAGCCCAGTGAAAGAGTCCTGCCCTCCTCTCCACCCCTTGGAGTGCTCCCTCCTGCCAGGGAAGTCCCAAACTCACGTCATTCTCCGAGGTTCCACAGAGGATGCAAGATTTGCACTCTATGCACTGCCACTTGTAGGTCTTGACAGCCTCGGTCATGTTCAGGGTGAACTGCAGGCATGTTGGGTGACCTGCAAGAAGCAGAAATGGCAGCATTAGGGTCAGTGCCAGCACTGAGAGGACAGCTAGGAGCCATAGAACGTGAAGACACTTGACCTTCTATTTGACAGGGAAGAGAAACTTGGGTGATGTTCCCAGATTTTGCAGAAATCTGCCCAGAGCACCCAGGGCAAAGCCCATAACTGAGTCTGTCGCAGAAGAACTGAGAGCTTTGCCTACTGCTGGGGGTTCGCCAGCTCTGCCAAACCAACCACGTAGCGCATTGTGCTGCTCCTCGCACATAAGGAAATGTGCTTCCGAAGAAGAATAGTACAGAGAGGGGACATCAGCTAGTGTTAGTCCACCATCTAGTACCCTCCAAAGATGGTCAGGACCCCACGTGGTACCACCATCACTCAGCAAAGCCACATCCCAGCAAGAGGTCCCCATTTCCTCCCTTCCAAGTATTGAGACTGCTGGTTACATTGCGGTCACTTGGGAACACACTGTTTATGCAGTGAACATAAGGACCCTTCAACTATGAGGCTCCACAGATGCAAACCCCACAGACTTGTCTCTGAGGGAGTAAGAGTGGGGATGGAAATGACTCATCAGTGGGGAGCATGGGGGACGCTTAGCAAGGAACCCATGGAAGCATTGGGAGAGAAAAAATCTAAAAGCCTTTCAAGGACTCACCAGGTGCCATCCAACTTAGGAGCTCCCACAGCTCTAGACGAATAACCCTCTCAAAGTGACACTGTGACACTGACCCAGAAAGAAATAAGCCTAGATGAAAATCCAGCTCATATTCTTTTTTTATAAAGATTTTATTCATTTATTTGACAGATAGAGACAGTACAAGTAGGCAGAGAAGCAAGCATAGGGAGAAGGAGAAGCAGGCTCTCTGATGAGCAGGGAGCCCAAGGCAGGGCTCGATCTCAGGACCCTGGGATCATAACCTGAGCCGAAAGCAAACACTTAACAGACTGAGCCATCCAGGTGCCCCCACACACACCACCCCCCCAGCTAATATTCTTGGAGGCATCTCAAAGATCTGTCTCAGAAGAACACTGGCCCGGGTTGCTCTCTATTCCAATCTCTCCGAGACAATACTGGCATGGGAGTAAGAGAGAAAACACCGGCTTGAGGTTTTGAGTGGTTTGGGCCATGATGCCTGGTTTCTCAGATAGGGCACCCCTGGGAAGGTTGAAGATGAGTTCATGGAACAGATACCCATACACACAAGTTGACTTTGTCCAGTTCTATGGCCTCAGGCCACATCTTAGCCACAGCCAGCTGATTTGCAATAATTGTTCGTGACCTTAACGGGCACTCACTGAGCACCCGCTAGGCCAGCCATTGCAGCGGGCAGAAAAGACAAGGTGGTGAGCAAGGCATCGGGACCCTTCCAGTGCAGCCAGAGAGAACTCAAATTCATCATGTACAAACATGTGAGGGGTTCCATGAAGGCAAATCATAATGAAAACAAACCACATGAGAACCTCACCTAGTCAGAGGTGTCAAGGAAACCTTCCAAGAAAGACCTTTAAAGCTGATACCTGGCAGATGAAGAGGACTTTGGCTAGGCTGGTGGGGGTTGGGGGGAGGGGAGGGGCAGCAGGAGAGGCAGCTGGAGCCGGATGACACAGGCACCCATAGCACTTTCTTAACGATTTGGGGCTTTAAAACCATTAAAGCATTTTTTTAAAAGAGGATTTTATTTATTTATTTGAGAAAGAAAGAGAGCAAGAGCATAAGCAGGAAGATGGAGAAGCAGGATCCCCACTGAGCAGGGAGTCCAACACGGGGCTCGATCCCAGGACCCTGAGATTGTGACATGAGCCGAAGGCAGACGCTTAACCGACTGAGCCACCCAGGTGCCCCTCATTAAAGGGTTTTAAGCAAGGCGGTGACGGGATCCCGTTGTGCTTTAAAGGAGCATTCTTTAGCATGAGAGACCTTGGGGTGATGAAGCAGTGTGTACCTTGATGGTGGTGGTGGTTACATATGTGGTCAGATTGCCCAGAGCCATACACATACACACACATAAACACCATACGTGTGTGTTGTAAAACTGGTAAAATAGAACTAATTCATCGACGTCGATTGCCTGGTTCTGAGAGTGTACTGTAGTGACGAAAGCTGTTACCATTGGGGAAAACTGACACAAGGGACCTCCCTATAACATATTTTTGTAACTTTCTACGAAGCTATCATCATTTCAGGACAGAAAGTTGAAAAGGCATTTTTAAATAAGGAAAGCACAAATAAAGATTTAAATCATCAAAAAGGAAGGTAGGAAGGAAGGAAGAAGCTTCTAAGAAAAGAATTTGTGGGGGGCAGGGGAAAGGAGAGGTGTAGGAATTGCTGCCAGGAATCCAGTTAGAAGGCTGATGCAGCTACTGGGAGAGAGACAAGGATCGTTAAGCCAAGGTGGAAATCTCAGAATGGTAAAGAAATAATGGATAGGACCCGACCATTCTTTGAAGGTTGAGCATGTGGGGAAAATGAGACATAGTCTCAAGTTTCTGACCTAAGAAACTGGGTGGGTTACGGAGAAACTTACTCAGATGAGAAAGAGTATAGAAAGCAGAGAGGAAGCAGATGTGGGGGGGGGGGGCTCTGTTTGGGGCATATTGAACTTGCAAAGTTTGGGAGACCGCTGGTGGAAATGTCATGGGGAGAGTCAAAGATAAGGATTTCTAACTCAAAAGAGAAATGTGGACTGGACATATAAATTTAGGAGCCGTTGCTAAATTGGCGGTCATCAAAACCATGAGAACAAATGAAGTTATCTAAGAAAAGGGAAAAGAGAAGTGAAAGGATGAGGAGAGAAGAAAAGAGAGAAAAAGGTTTAGGACTGCTTGTAGAGGAGCCCTAGATTCAACTACTTAACAATGACAAGAAAGAACCAAGCGAGGAAACTGGGAAGGACGGCCAGAGAGGTAGACACAAACTGTGCAAGAATGGGGTCAGAGCAGCCAAAAGAAGAGAATTCAAGGAGGGGGGGGTTAGTTGTGTCAATTGCCACAGGTTCTTGATTTTGTCATTGCTTAAGAAAGAGCCGGAGTGAGGGGGTGTTGACAGATCCGAGCAAAAGCTGCCCTACTAATAATAACCCTTGCACAGTGTCATCTTCCCTCGAAAGGAAGGTCAGCACATTCCAGAGCATGGCGTGGAATTCAGTAGTCAAATGTGCATGTGGAGTGCCTCTGTGGGTAAACATTCCACAAATATTTATTAAGAGCTAATGCTATCTATGTTCAGGTTCTCCTAGACCATGGTGCCAAGCTCTGAAGACATTTTCTGGGATAGCTTTAGGCCAGTGAACAGTAGCAAATAGGAACTCCTGTTGGAAGTCTCTGAAAAAAATCCCTGGGGCTTTTTCTGTGTTCCTGTCTTGAGAAAGTCATCAGCTTCCAGTAAGGACCTTCAAAAACCCAAAGGAAGGGGACAAAGCTCACACTGCCTTCTCCTAGCTCCCCCAGCACCCCCAGCAAAATTCAGAAGTCAGATCAGCCTCACCGCTGGCTGGAGAGCTCCTTCAGCCCTGAACCCAGGTGTCACTGAAGTTCAAGAGGAAAGTGGGGGATGCAACTTCTTAGCTGGGGAGGACGAGGCACGAGAACTTAAGTCATCCAAGCAGCCATTAGCAGGTGCAAAAATTATGTCCAGAGCTAAGTCCTCAGTGTTGCTATAACAGGTGGGCTGCCTACTGCCTAACTCCACTAACTGGAAAAGTCACTCACCAAATAAAACTGTAAGAATACAGATTCTTATCTACCATGGAAATGACTGAAATAATGCACACTGTTGGACAAAGGGAAAAGTTTGTAAGGAAAGTGTTAGTAGCCCATTTCTAAGTTTGACTGATAGAACTCCCTACTTTTGCCCAGAACTACTTCATAAAACTCTTAGAAGTTAGACAGTAGATACAGTCTTCCCAATTCAAGGGTAGAAAAAAAGAGACACACTGCTGTAGAACAATTTATGTACAGTCACTCACTACTTAAAAATTCTTAACTCTTTTGTAAAGTTAGCTATCAGTCTCTAATGCATTTGCTTAGAAATGTAGATTTTTTTCTCATCTCCAGTTTTCTTCAAACAAGGAATACCCATATTGCTATTCAGCTAGCCCAGTGGAGTGAAGGGGAAACAACCCATCCCAGGTCCCTCTGGGCCAGATGATTCAACAGGACATTTATAAGATTCCAATTACCAAAATGAATTTAGAAAGTGGTGCAGTGTGCATGATTCAGCCCAGCCAGATCATTAGAAACCAAGTCCTTCCTGAGCGTTCTGCCAAATTCGTTCTATCAGGAGGGTTCAGTAAATCTGCCTGCTTGTTTAATTGGTCCGATAGTGACTTGGTGTGAAGAGGCCTTCCTAATGCAACGCTAACCCCTTCCAAAATTGACCTCCGTAAACGTTGAGGGGGAAGAAACGGAACTTCTGAACAAGGTTTTCAGACAATAGGAATTTGTCTTCAGGGTGCTATTTCAGAAGATGGGAAGAAAGAGGGAACCAGCCGGGTATAAGAAGCTTCTCAGAAAGAAGCCCATCCACAAGGCTAGGGTGGCTGACTAGAGTCTGCTGAGCTCAGTGAAAGAGAGAAAGGTCAGCATCTGAAAGCAGGGACTGCTCCCTCACCACCCAAAGAACCCATCTCTTGTCTTTTCAGAACCCCTGGATGGAGAATTGCCAGGAACAGCAAATGGGATTTCGTGGTATTTGAGAAGGCGCATGGAGAGATAACCAGGCAAGAACCAATTTCACTCTCAGAGCTTGCCTATGCCGACATTTGCTCACGTACAACTGCCCACACACATGGATATTTCCAACCTTTCAGGGACAAAAATATCTAAACAGGCCTTGTTGATTAAGCTCACATTATAATTGTGACTTAGAAGCTAACAGAAGTCATTAACCAGTCAAGGTCTCTCTACAGATACTCAGCACCGTGAGAAAAACACAGTTCATTGTCAACAAACCCTGGGCAAAACTGGACACGGGGCTGTGACATGCATCTCTTATATTACAGTCCTTATTAAAAGAGTCTTTTATTTCATCATCACCAATATTTAATTTGGACTAGGCTAGGCCACATTGCTGATCAAATTATAGCTCCAGGGGAAAAAAAAAACCACAACATTATCTTGCTAGGTATGTGCTGAAAATATAAATAAAACAGATACAAATAACTGTGGAACTAGCATAGTCTATTATTTATTCATTGTGAAATTATAAACATCTAATTATGTTTTATTACCTTATTTATCAATGTTGATCTCTTAAAAATTAATTTCTCGGGAAAGAAAAACCTAAATATCCATGATTCCCTGGCAAGTAGGTACAAACCTCAAATTGTGCTCCTTGGTCTGATGCTTAGTTTACAGAAATTACATTATATAAAATACGTAGGATCAATTCCAGGCTGAAATGGCACCAAAAACAAGTCTCCATGGGCATTCATTAAAAAATAATTTGGTTCAAATTCCTAACGCTTCTCTATATTCATACACACATAAAATTTCTAATATTTACATACTGCAAAACTATAAGAAGCTTTAGCTGAAGAATTATGCAAAGTACAGTCAAATTGGAATCATTCATGCTAAAGAGTAATTTGAGGAGAAAAAAGTATTAGTAGCTCACTTTGGGAAGCCTCTCATTCAATCAGATCCATTCGTTCTCATTTATTCTCTCTCCCTCACTCCTCTCTGTCTCTGTCTCAGCCTCTCCCTCCCTCTATTTCTCTCCCTCACGCCTTCTTTCCATCCCCTTTCACTTTGAGACCCAGCTTGTCACGTGGAGGGAATGAGGCTGAGTCATTATACTTCATCTGTAAAGGGGTGAACCAATTCTGAACAATCAACAATTCAACCTCTGCACACATATGCTATGACAACTATGTTAACAAGGCACTGCTTCTTCACACGGATGCTTTCCCAAGCCCTGCTTTGTAAACCTTCTGCAATGGTCTGCAGATTCAACTCTCGCCTGCCCCAACGTTACTTCTAATGCTAAGACATCTGCGAATCGATGATCACAATAGCATTCCAGAGGCACCTGCATGGCTCCCTTTCTTCCTTACCATTTTTAGTGTACTTCAAAGGGAAATGAAGAGAAAGAGAGTAGGAAGGGTAAAGACCAAACAAACAAAAATGCATTAAAAATAAATGATGGTGTGAGCCCTAGCTGCCTTTTGTTCGAGCAAACACTTCACTGTGCTGCAGCAAATTCAACTCAATTAGAGGTCTGCTTATCCTCCCACAAAGCTGCCAAACTCTAAGGCACCCAAGTACCAGGTAGGAGGCTAACCACAGAGATTGGTGCAGTGGTCATTATTATCAATAACTATAGAAAGCATATTTGTACAAAAGCATTAGGGACACATTTAATGGGGCTAAACAGCTAAGGGCTCATGGCACCATTCTCAAAGGGCCCTAGAAGCCCCCCCCCCCTCAAGTTTTCATGGTCAAGAATGGTCCAAGATAGAGTCTCATCTATAAGCCTGAGGGCATGTGGTTGATCCTCTCAAAGTGAAATAATGGAATGAGGCAGACTTGACCTGGATTTATAGAAGTTACTTGGCTGGCCCAGGTTGGGGCCAAGGCACAGCCCTATTAGGATGTCAAGAGCCACAGTAATGATACCAGCATCCCTAATTCATCACCACAGTTGAGGACCAATGATGATTTATCCATTTGCTCATTCCCTTAATAGTATCTGTTGAATAGATAAACATGGTAGGCACTTTTCTGGGCATTGGGAATACAGCAATGAGAAAAACCAAATCCTATCCTCATGGGATAAGTACCACAATTTGAGATCTACTGCAGCCTCTGAGTCCGTTGGACAAGTCATTTTGCCTCTATAAGTGTTAGTTTTCCAATATACTAAATGAAAGGATAAAAATCTGCTATCCACAAAGCTGTGGCCCTTCCTATACCACTCATGAACAGTATTTTCAGAGGTAGCATTAATCCCAAATTGCCCATCTGGTTGGTAGGATAAACAAGTCTTCTAAAGTTCACCAGCTAAAACTCAAAAGTGAGAAAAAACTAGGAAGGAAATTAAAATAAGTAGTTAGTACTGTTGAATTCACTTCTACTTTTCCACTGGATGAGCCCAGTACTTGTCCAATACCATGAAAGAAAGTAAAAGAAGTCTAGAAACCTAAAGCACTTCTCATCAACCGCCTACATCCACACAAGAAGTTGCACCTAATCAGATGTGCTGTCAATGAATCTGCAGGCAGAGGCCTTGGGAGAGTTTTCATCCATGAAGAATATTAGATCTGGGTTGAGTGGGTCATGGGACAGGGCACAGGTACTGCCTGGCAGGCAGTGGAAGAGAGGGTCACCAATATATATTCAGGAGACAGGACAGACTGGAGATGTAGATTCAGAAATCATCAGGTATGGGTGGTAGATGAAGCCCTGGCATTTGATGAGATGCTCAGGAAAGACCCAGAGTAAAAAATAGAAACGACCTCTTTGGGCAGAGGGGAAAATGTAACCATGGCAATGAAGCAACTCAGGTTGACTCGTCTTTCAAACCTTTAGGTGGAATTCAGATTGTATGCAACCATCTTCTGGTGAGGTTTGCTCCACGAGTGTGTGGAGGCCAGACTGAATCACTTTCCAGGGCCCAACATCAATATCAGATATGAATCCCTGACATTGGTTGTGCATTTCAGGCCTCTCTGGACATTAGGAGCATCCAGCCATGGGCCTTCTAAAGACTCTGGGTTTTCCTTGGAAAAGTGAGCCTGAAGAAGAAACTGTTGCTCAGATTGTGAGTAATCCCTGTGTAACCCCTGTGCTTCTTTCTTGAGGGTTTTGTGGTGTAACTGATGGATAGCTGGTGGAAAAGAACAGTGGTTCATCAACACGTGATTTCCTGTATCCTACGGCTGCCAATCTTCCATAAATTGGAAGATGGATTCATGAGTAGTCTAAGTTTTTGAATTCCCTGAGGACTTTGAGATGGTATTATTTATTTCTTTCAAAAATATTTGAGTTGTACTAAGCCAAAAGGAAAAAGATACTTTCTTGCTTTTTTGTCTTTTTCTATGTGAAACAGGGAGGCAATCATAGAAGTGTCTAGAAGCAGAGGACTGAGAATATGCCTGTGACCCTTAGACACTTTGTTTTACATTTTATTTTTTAAATCATTTTGTCTATTCTTGAGGGTTCTTCTGGCTGCAGTTTACCTGATGTGATCAGGTTCTTAATAAAAGATAATTATATTTAATTTGACTAAATTCATTGAACACCTATTAACTACCAGGAACTGTGCTAAATGATGAGGTTTCAAAGACAAATGAGACATGGATTCTGCCTTGAGGAGCTCAAGTTTAGGAAGTGTGATAGGTAGCCTGTAAGATGGCCACCAAAATTTCCCCTCTCCCGGTATTTATAAGCTTGTGTAATTTTCTCCTCTTAAGTGTGGGCTGGACTTACTGATTCACCTCTGTCAAGCAGAATATGAGAAGTGATGGGATGTCCCCCCTAACACTGAGTAATAAAAAAGACTGTGGCTTGCATCATTAAACCCTCTCTTATGTTTTCTCAAAAAATTACTCTAAGGGAAGCCAGCTACTGTGTTTTGAGATACCCTATGGAGAAGTCCATATGGCGACAAATAAAGGGAGGCCTCAGTCCAATAGCCTGGGAGGAAGTGAATCCTGCCACAACCATGCGAGTGAGCTTGGAATTGGATCCTCTCCCATCAAGCCTTCAGATGAGGCCACGGCCCTAAATTACAAGCTGACCACCACTTCATGGGAGGCCTTGATCCAGAGGCACTCAGCTAAACCATGTAGATTCCTGCCCACAGAAACTATGAGATAATAAGTGTTTATTGTTTTAAGCTGTTGGTTTTGGGGTAATTTGTTATAAAGCAACAAATAACTATTATAGGTCATATTTTTTTAAATGACTGTAATACAATATACTAAGTGCTGTAATAGGAGAACAAATAAAATGCTTACAGATGGAAAAGGAATAAATAATGGGGGACTTGGGGAAAGCCACAGAGAGGAGATAACATTTGATCTGGGCCTTGGAGGATAAAGAGGAGTTTTCTAAGTGGGGAAAAAAGAGAAAAGAGCATTACAGGGAGAAGAACTATCAGGAAATTTAAAGCACATGATCCACTTAAGCAAAACAGTGTGGCTCAAGGAAAGTAGGAGAAAAGGTAAGTGGTAAAAGATGATGCTAAAACAGTAAGGAGTAAGATTGTCAAAGTCTTTCCCTTATGCAGGCATGAAGATCTGAATTTGCTTCTGTAGGCACTGAGGAATCCTCAGAGATTCTTTTTTAAAGATTTTATTTATTTATTTGACAGAGAGAGAGACAGCAAGAAAGGGAACACAAGCAGGGGAGTGAGAGAGGGAGAAGCAGGCTTCCTGCCAAGCAGGGAGCCCGATGCAGGGATTGATCCCAGGAAGGATGACAAGTTATAGTAATCAGTAAAAATTATTCTACAAATTTTTATTGAGCACTTATGATGTGCCAGGCATTGTGGGAAGTCCTAAGCAATGAATTACATAGACAAAAGCTCCTATTAATGTGGAGCTTAGGCTTCAGAGTGGGGACACTAGTAGAGAACCAGTCTTATAACTGTGGGGATAAGTGTGGGAAATATTTGAGAGGTAGAATTGGTCAACAAGACATGATGCCTGCTAGACAAAGGATGTGAGCAAGAGGGAGGAGTCAAGGATGACACCAAGGTTCCCATACTGGGCCAGAGTGGGTGGACCACACATTAGTTGAGATAGGGATGGCGGGCTTGCAGAGAGTGATACCGAGTTACTTTCAGCACATGACATCTGTTGTGCAGATGAGACATTTGGTGAACATGTTCAGGTGTCAGTGAGAAAATACAAGTCTATGTTCAGGAGAGAGGACAGGCTGGAGATGTCAATTTAGAAATCATCAAGTGTGGGTGGTAGGTGGAGCCTTGGTACTTGGTGAGATATTTGGGGAAAGACCACAGAGAGAAAGGTCAAAAGGATCTCCTTGGGAGGAGGGGGAGGGTAACCATTGGAACTGAAGGCATCACAGGGCATCAAGAAAAGAACTCAGTGAGAAAGACATAGATAATGTGGTCACAAAAGGGCCAGGAGAGCCTGGAGAGAGCCCTTCATGGCATCCAAGAAAAGGGAATCTTTTTTCCAAAAAAAAGGATGCCTGGGTGCCTTGGGCGCTTAAACATCTGCCTTCGGCTCAGGTCACGATCCCAGGGTCCTGAGATCAAGTCCTGCATCAGGCTCCCTGCATCAGGCTCCTTGCTCAGCAGGGAGCCTGCTTCTCCCTCTTCCTGCTTCTTCCCCTGCTTGTGCACTCACTCTTTCTCTCTCTCTCTCTCTTTCTCCCTCTCTTTGACAAATAAATAAAATCTTAAAAGAAAGAAAATGTCAAAAGAAAGAAAGAAAGAAAGCGAGGGAGGGAGGAAGGGAGGGAAGGAGGGAAGGGAAGGGAAGGGTGGGCCACGGCATCAAGTAAGAGATAATGTAATATAAGAACCAAAACAAGTATGTTACTCTGAGCAAGCTACTTGTCGTTGAAACTAGATAAAGTGGTCTCTGGGAATAGTGCACCCAGGCATCTCTCTGGATGACTGGAGGGAAGAATTCACAAGCAGATTCTCTCACAACATGCTTCTCCTTCCACAGGCTTTATCCCTCACTCTCAAGCTTGGAAGCGCCATATGAAATAGTCTCAGGAATATCTGATTCCATTCACTGATAGCACGGATCATTTTTTGATGGAGGTTCCATGGCCAAAGCTAGGCCCTACCAGGATCAGTTTCCATCTTTGTCCCAGGAGATGCATCAAGTCTCTAGAAACCAATCCTTTCTCTCTGACGTTGGATTGAAGCTCTTCAGTCCCTGGTTGCAGAGCCCTGCCTGCAAGGCTGGGGCAGGTCTTGGTGGAGGCTTCTCTCACAGCCCAGCGTCTGGTCAAGTCCCCCTTCATATTCTCTAGAAATGCCCAGATCCAGGAGGGAAGTTGGTGGCACAGGCAGGAGAACAGCCCTGTGAGTCAGACAGAACGGTGAGGAAAGGGGAGGATGGAAATGGTCACCAGGCAGCAATGTTGGTGGCTGTGGTATTTTTTTTTAATGTCTGCAAATTCTTTGATCCTCCTCTTTTCAAGAGGTAGAGGCCAGTCCCCAACCACTCAATGTGGGCTGGACTTCACTTATTTTAACAAATAACCATAAAAGAGGAAGTAACAATATGCAACTTTGGAGTTATAAAAAGACAACTCAGGTTTCTGTTTGGTCTCTCTTCCCTCTGCCCAACCCTCCCTGCTTCCCTCCCCCCCCACTTTACTCTGGATAAAGTCAGCGGCTGCATTACAAGGTGCCCAATGGAAAGGCCCACATGGCAAGGAACTGAGAGCAGACTTTGGCCAACAACCAGCAGAGAACTGAGACCCTCAGTCTAACAGCCTGAGATGAATGCAGATGAATGAAGGCCTATCCACAACATGTGAGCAAGCCTAGAAGTGACTCCTTCAGCCCCAGTCAAGCCTCAAACATCCAACGTCCAGCCACCACCTCAAGAAAGAGCATGTGCCAATGAAAATGTCTATGCTACCCAAAGCAATCTACACATTTAATGCAATCCCTATCAAAATCCCATCAATTTTTTTCAAAGAAATGGAAAAAATAATCCTAAATTTACATGGAACCAAGAAAGACCTCGAATAGCCAGAGGAATGTTGAAAAAGAAAGCCAAATTTGGTGGCATCACAATTCCAGACTTCAAGCTCTATTATAAAACTGTCATCATCAAGACAGTATGGTACTGGCACAAAAATCAGATACATAGATCAATGGAACAGAATAGAGAGCCCAGAAATAGACCCTCAACTCTATGGTCAACTAATCTTCAACAAAGCAGGAAAGAATGTCCAGTGGAAAAAAGACAGTCTCTTCAACAAGTGGTGTTTGAAAAATTGGACAGCCACATGCAGAAAAATGAAACAGGACCATTTCCTTACACCATACACAAAAATAGACTCGGATGAAGGACCTCAATGTGAGACAGGAATCCATCAAAATCCTTGAGGAGAACACAGGCAACAACCTCTTCGACCTCAGCCACAGCAACTTCTTCCTAGGAACATCACCAAAGGCAAGGGAAGCAAGGGAAAAATGAACTATTGGGACTTCATCAAGATCAAAAGCTTTTGCACAGCAAAGGAAACAGTTAACAAAACCAAAAGACAACTGACAGAATAGGAGAAGATATTTGCAAACGACATATCAGATAAAGGGCTAGTGTCCAAAATCTATAAAGAACTTATCAAACTCAACACCCAAAGAACAAATAGTCCAATCAAGAAATGGGCAGAGGACATGAACAGACATTTCTGCAAAGAAGACATCCAGATGGCCAACAGACACATGAAAAAGTACTCCATATCACTCGGCATCAGGGAAATACAAATCAAAACCACAATGAGACACCACCTCACACCGGGGCGCCTGAGTGGCTCAGTGGGTTAAAGCCTCTGCCTTTGGCTCAGGTCGTGATCTCAGGGTCCTGGGATTGAGCCCCACATCGGGCTCTCTGCTGGGCAGGGAGCCTGCTTCCTCCTCTCTCTCTGCCTGCCTCTCTGCCTACTTGTGATCTGTCTGTCAAAGAAATAAATAAAATCTTAAAAAAAAAATAAAAGAGATACCACCTCACACCAGCCAGAATAGCTAAAATTAATAAGTCAGGGAATGACAGATGCTGGCGAGGATGCAGAGAAAGGGAAACCCTCCTACACTGTTGGTAGGAATGCAAGCTGGTGCAACCACTCTGGAAAACAGCTTGGAGGTTCCTCAAAAAGTTGAAAATAGAGCTACCCTATGACCCAGCAATTGCACTACTGGGTATTTACCCTAAAGATACGAATGTAGTGATCCGAAGGGGCACATGCACCCAAATGTTTATAGCAGCAATATCCACAATAGCCAAACTATGGAAAAAACCTAGATGTCCATCAACAGATGAATGGACAAAGAAGAAGTGGTATATATACACAATGGAATACTATGCAGCCATCAAAAGAAACAAAATCTTGCCATTTGCAACGATGTGGATGGAACTAGAGGGTATCATGCTTAGTGAAGTAAGTCAATCAGAGAAAGACAATTATCATATGATCTCCCTGATATGAGGAAGTTGAGAGGCAACGTGGGGGGCTTGGGGGTAGGAAAAGAATAAATGAAACAAGATGGGATCAGGAGGGAGATGAACCATAAGAGACTCTTAATCTCACAAAACAAACTAAGGGTTGCTGGGGGGAGAAGGGTAGGGACAGGGTGGTGGGGTTATGGACACTGGGGAAGGTATGTGCTATGGTGAGTGCTGTGAAGTGTATAAACCTGGTGGTTCACAGACCTGTACACCTGGGGCTAATAATACATTATATGTAAATAAAAAATAAAAAATAATTAAAAAAAAAAAAAAGAAAGAGCATGTGCCAAAACTATGCAGCTAAGCTGTTCCCAAATTCCTGGACCTCAGAAATTATGAGCTAATGTTTGTTGCTCTAAGCTGCTAAGTTTGGGAGCAATTTGTTACACAGCAAGAGATAACTAATAAACTGGCAAAGGAGGAAAAGTAAGGGGTCGGTGGGGAAGGCTCTAGAAAAGCCAGACATTTGATAGGAGTACTGCCTAGGCAGGATCCCAGCCACAGTGAGGCCCAGGGCTGAGTAATAAAGGCAGAAGTCGGGTTTGGGATTTTATCTCATTTCCTCTTCTCCAAGGAGAGTGTTGTTTTTTAAAATAAATCTTCTTTAAAAGAGCTAAGAGCAGGAACAAAGATAACTTAAGGGATGATGTAGGGATGACTACAAAAAGAAATGAATAGGTGTGAAAACTCACAACACAATGGGAGCGCATCCACAGCTTCCTGCTGGCACGTGTGGACCAAAGAGCCCTTCTCCACCATACAAGCTGCTGCCTCTCATCTTGTCCTCTACTCCTTTGTCTCACCCTCACCCTGTTCCACCCTCCTTCGACCTTCCTGAGTCCACTTTTCACCTCCAACAACCTTTCTGATCAGGTTCCCTGGAACGAGTCCCCCATTTTAGAAAGTCAGGGACTTCCTGGAAGTTCAATGGACTATATGAGCAGAGCAACAACCTATAGCCAGTATTTTGGCCAAAAGGGAGCAGTGTTCACATAGCTAAATGATCCTAGCGTTTTCAAGTAAGCACCTTTCTAGTCATGGTTTCATTTGATGAAACTATTGATTTCATTGTTGTAGGGACAGCAACCCTGTGAGGTAGACAGGACAGGTATAAATATTCTGATTCATAGGTGAGGAAACTGCAGCTCAGAGTGGCTAAGGCAGCCAGCAAGCAGTGGAGACAGGTTAAGTTAGCATCCTTGTCTTCACCCGCTAGTCCTCTGGACCCTTTATTTCACCCTGTGGTCTCTCACTATGTGGGGGTGTTCCAAGATGGCTGACCCAAATGCAGTTGCCCAGCATCATTTCAGCTTCTTACTTTGAGATGTTAAATATAACAGCATTTCCCCCTTTTATTCACAAGAAGTTGGCTAAGGCACAGTAATGTTGGTCACTGAATTTCTCTGTACCTCTGCCTCCTTAATTTGTACCACCCAAAGTTGAACTAGCTCTCCCCTAAGGCCTTTTGGGCCTCGGTGTTCCATACCTCAAGCAAAATCTCTCGGAAAGCCGGGCTTCCTCACATGACACAAGGTGTCAAGTCCTCACCATCTCTCAGTGACAAATCCTGGAAATCCCTGGGGAAGAATGGCCCAGGAGTAAGCCAGTCCATCCCATACAAAGGGGCCCTGGATGTTGCCAGAAGTAAGCCAGCAGCCTCTGGTGGGAGTACTGGGCTTTGGCTCCTAAGAATCTCAACAGAGGTCCCCGACCTCACTAGCTACGGCTCCTCTGCCAGGGGCTACAGAGGAAAGGAATCATTCCCCTCTTCCCTCCTCACCATCCCACTCAGTCCTACTGGCCAGTTATTCCTGCATGGAACCGGCTGCCCCACTCCTCCCTAGAGCTACCCTGAGTGGACTTCCCCTCGTCAGCTCTCCTGGCAGAGCCTCTGAGAGAAGAACAAAAAGATGTCTTGCAACCAGAGCTAGTTCCACAACAGGCCAAGACACCTCCATTACACTGTCAAGTCAAGAAAGGACAGGAGTGTTCCTTTTTCACTTTATTTAGGGGAGGAACAAAAGAGCAGACAGAAAGGGCCCCCCTCCTCGCATTCACCAGACCGCGTTGCAGTCATGACACCCGTCATCCTTATCCTCCACCCTAAAGCCCCCAAAGAGACTCACCGACTCCTCCCAATCCTCTTCCCTCTTCACCTCCCAATTGTCCTGAGTCACTAGCTCACTCTCCAAATTGAGATGGCAGGAGAATGGAAAGTGAAGATGGTGGTGGTGACAGCTAGCCTCCCCTGATGCCTCCTACCAAAGCCCCTTGAGTCCCCAAGGTCCCCAATGTCCTTCAACACTCTCAGCAAGAAGGAAACAAAAATCACACTGAACCAACACTGCTCAAAGGAGAAACATCCCTGGGCTCCATGGGATTACATTAAAACCCAGCACAGTCTGGCCTCAGCATTTGCTTCAGACCTCCAGCACAAAGGCACTACCAGCTCTGCAATCCTGCATCTTTGGTCACTCAGTCCAGCTCATAGATTATTTTCCCCCAGCCAAATTCTCATTCAAGATTAATCTGCCTTTCCTTATAATCAAACAAACATTTATCCAACAAATTCATGAATAAGATTGATTTTGCTGTTTACTTAGAAAGCTAGAAGAGTTGATTTTACATGGGCTTTATTTTTTCCTCCGGATAAATTAGGGAGTTGAGATAGTACAAGAGAAAGCAAATCAATGGCTATTTCCAGGTATCAGCATCTGTCTTCAGATTTAATAGAAATGATGCTTTAAGACAAGTAGTTTATTCAGGATAATAACACCCATTGATGTTAGAGTACCGCAGCAGGAGAGCTTTTGCTGGTAGTTTGTAAATGTGGACCAGAGCCTCATAACTGTTGGAAGACTCACAAAGCCCTTCTGGATAAGGGGCGGTCAACTCCATTCCATAACCAGGGAAATGGAATGAGCATCTCTGATATGGCTCTGGTTCACCTGAAGGATAGGAATGAGAGAACTAAGAATACATAACCATAAACCTAACTTCCCTTCAGAGAGAGCTAAATATGTGGCACAGATGCCACTTTTCCATCCCATACTCACAGCAGACATCACTAATCAATTCAACATTCTCTTCCAGTCCTCACAGCTGAGACCTTTGGATCCTTCTTAGAACCCCCGCCCTCCAAGCAACCTTTACCAAGCTGAGTTTTCATATAAAAGGAAAAGAGTGGCTTCCTCTGAGCCAGAAGCTGATAAGCTTAATAGGTTAAAAGCCTCCTGTGAGAATTAAGGATTCAAGCCTTAAGCAGTTCACCAGTCAACTATTTAACTCCTGTTTCCCTTTCTCAGAGTCAGAGCCCCATCCAAACAACTAGGACCACTAACCCGACGGTGGCCATGTTTGGTGGTTGGATGAATAGGCTGTATTTCCACCACCACATACTTCTGTTTTCACAGAAAATGATCTGAAAGATCCTTTATAAAGAGATTTTTTTTTTTTTTTTTAGATAGTGGTTAATAGTTTTTAAAACTCCTCCAGCACTCCTGCGGTATCAACCCACCCCTCCTTAAGTAATTCCTCTGTGTCTCATTGCCTGTGGCAAGAACTAAGCTCCTTAGCATTACAAGCCTCTTTGCTGTCTGGTCACAACTGCCTTTTTTAGATTCATCTTCATTCATGACCACTGACCCAACTACCACTACACCCCATGCAACAGCCACACAGAAAAAACACTTGCCGAGTTCCTCCCTCTCCCCACCCCACCCCCAAAACCTGCTCTTCTTACATCTTACACTTCACACTTCTACATACAAAGGTCTCTCTTTCCTATCCCTCAGCTCTCACTCACAGCCAAACCTGTCAAGCAGATGGTCTACACTCCAGCTACATAAAGTGGGGTCCATGAACCAGCAGCCTGAGCATCACCTGGGAGCTTGTTAGAAACACCCACTCCTGACCTACGAACCTAAATCTGCATTTTAACAAGATCCCCAGGTGAGTCGTGTGCACAGTGAATTTTGAGATGCCCTGCCCAAACTCCACTCCTTCTCTTTCTGGGGTCCCCACTCAGTCTTCATTCTCTCTAATCTGACTTCTCTCCCCGGCCCTCCACTAAAACAACTCTCACTGAATGAGGGAAACTGGTAATTCATATAAGAAAAAAAGAATCAATGAAATACCACTTCCACCTTTTGCCTACCTTTGGAATATTCATCCTTCAAGCCCAGCCCCACTTCTGTAAAGACCAAAGCGGACAAGGAAACCCAAGTGCCGAGAGGCTGGGGGCACTGCCGGACCACAGCCAGTGCATACTCTCGGCACCCACACTAGGCCACTTTGAGTGACGTTAGGAAGAATGCCCGTGATCTCCCACAGAAGGCCCTTGCAGCCACGGTCAGAGGCAGAGCTCCAAGGCTGGAAGAGGAATGGCGAGTCTAATGTTGCTTTGTGAACAAGGCCCCATGCTGGCTGATCAAATCAGGTTCCCTTGTTCTGGTTCCCATCTACTGCTGTGTACACTGCCTAATCTCCCAACCCCTTCCCAAGCAGCCCCACCTCTCTCATACTCCTTGCCTTGAGGTGGAAGTTCTTCTTTTCCTTTGGGGCACAAGGACTTCAGAGAGGAAAGAGTCACTGGTCTCCCCCTGTCCCCATGCCAAAGCAAAGCCACTGTGGTGATCCTGCAGCTTTCCCACCTCAGAGCCCATAACAATCATCAGGGGAGATGCAGATCCTGACAGGGGTGGGAGTCCTGGGGCCACACTTGGGGACCCCCTGCCTCCTAAACTCTCCTCAAGGCTCCCGCACATCAGCCAACCATGCCACGATGCTGGTATATGGGACCACAGGCAAGTCCACCAGCTACTCTGATCCTGAGTCCGCCTTGGTCGAATGAGGCTCCAGAACTTTTCCTGCCCACCTCATCCTTCAATTGTGAGGATCATGGCAATAGGGTATGTGCTACTACTTTGCTAAACTGGAAAACACTTTTAAAAAAACAAAAAAGAAAAAGCAAGGTTTTACCACTCTTCTGCTTTGTTTTGGCACCAACCAACAGCCTCTATTCTCATTCCCAGAAATTCTGCATTTCTCTCCACCTCATAGCCTACTGTTGACATACTCTTAAGTGTTTCAGACAGTCCTGTGATTGTTGGATGCAAAAGACATCAATTCATACTGGCCGGTGTCCAGGCATAAGCTACATCTTCCAGATAGCAGTTCTGTGTGCCAGAGACCCATGGGTCCCATGCATAAACAGGAGGCCCTCGCTCCCTCTCAGGGGCTACAGACAGGCAACATACACTGTCTCCCCAAGATAAGGCCCCTTAGACAACAAAGCACTCAGAAAATTTCCATTGTGTCAATAAGAGCAAACCCAAGTGCCCACCCCAGTGTTAGGAGAGAGTTAAGGTGGCATTTCCATTGTGTTGTCACGAACCACTGAGTGTCTTTGCAGGCTTAACTAAACCACACTCTTGCAATGATGAATGAATTAGCCCCAGAACAAGCATTGCTTTCCACCATTTTTTATTTTAGCGTCTATTTAACCATCTTAAGAGGAGAAAAGGGGAGCCCACACCGGAAGAGCACAGCTCGTCAGAGGCAGGGTCACCATTACTGAATGAGTGCCCCAGCACTTCCTTCACTCCTCAGAAGCTCCGAATGCAACTCCTTACCACGCACTACCCTCCTTGTGCTGCTTCTAGCACACCTGTATCCAGAGATTCCACGTCCGTCCTTGAAGTCACAACTGTGCACATATCTTCAGACCCCCTCTCTCTTTAAGCCCAAGCCTTGCCTGCTCTGTGCCTGTACCCCAGCCATGGTGCTGACCAGCCTCCTTTGAAATGGCCACGACAAATCTTGGCAGTACCCCCATATCTCCCTCCGCAAACCACTCTACCACACCTTTCCATCTTCTCCAGTCTCCCAGAGCTTGTATCACTTCCTCACACTCACCTTATTTCATTGAAAAAATACAATTGTCATCAAAATAAAATGATCTCATCTTCTCCATGCATATCCCCCCAACAGCCCTTTGCACATGTGGCCCTCCTATTATCAGAAACAAACTCTCCCAGCTCCTACCGAAGGCTAATTGTGCCTGGATCCCAAACTCTCACACCTCCTTGAGAACTCTGTTCCTGCTGTTCTTTCCTCTGGCATCCATTTCTCTCTCTAGTCAACAGTTCTGCTGGTATACAAACACGTTGTAAGAGCTCCCATCTTTCAAAGAGATCTTTCCTGACTGAGCATCCCCTCTACCAAGGACCCAATTTCTGTTCCTCTTTTCAGCCTGACTCCTTGAAAGGGCCAGCACCCTCCATCCCCTTTCTGCACTCTCCTGTCCTCCTTCCACCTTCCCAGCTATCTCTTATCAATCTCCTTTGCTGGAATCCACTCTTCTTTCTAACTCTAGACCCTTATTTTTATCTAGTTAAACTCACTTGCCCCCAAATATCATCTACACACTTGTAATTCTCAAATTCATCTCTCTAGCACAGACCTGTGCCCTGAGTTCCACACTCACATATCCACCTGGGAACTCAAAGACTAAAAGTAAGACAGATCCAAGATGGTGGAGGATCACTGTGGAAAAATTTCCATCTCAAGAGGGATGGGGACCCTAAAGCCAGGAGGGGAGCCTGAAGTTGGGAGGGCTAGAGTATCTTCATGGAGCTGGGAGGTAGAACTCATAGCAAGCAGGAAAGCTGATGGCACCAGCTTTCAGAACTCCCAGGATGCATGTGGGATCATGAATAAGTAAAGAGGTGATCACAGGTTCTAGAAATCATGAGAACAGAGAGGAGAGATGGAGTGAGAAGAGGAAGAATGAGTAAATCTTGGGTGAAGGACATGGGGTGGGGAGGGAGACGGGAGACAAAGAAGGAAGCTGGAAGGAATGGGTAAGAGAATGAAAATAAGAACCCAGAAAAGAGATCTGGGTTCTTACATATTCAGGAGACACAACAAGAATTCTGGCTGAATTCTTAAAAAGATGTAGAAACTCAACTCTCTGAGTCTTCCCCAGAAGAGTATTCCTGACCCATATTCCTGGGTGCTGTCCATTCTGCACCCACCTCCCTTTTCCACGGCCTCCTGGGTAAGAGAAGTGTCTCAACTTGGATAACTCTAAAGGCTTTCACAGAAAAAGGACCCTCCTAAGAAACATTCCTCTGGACAAAAGGCAAGCAAACAGGGGGATGGAAGAAAAAGGTAGGTTTGTTCATTTGGTTAATGTCACATTCTCACCTAAATGGTATCATGGAACTTGGAGTTCATCTGACTAATATACCAGGTTGGATTTTGTTATTTACAAAGACGGAGAATGAGTTTCTTTGGAAGCAGATCAACTAGATGATGCCTGGAGCCTTAAAATGAGGTAATGAGAGGCAAAGAAGCCCCAGGAGAAGACAAGTATCATGTCTGGGGTTGAGAGGAAGCTCTTTCTGCCCTCCGGACTGACGCACAGACACCTAACGTGGTTCCACAGAGCCGCCTGGCAGAGGGGAGCCCGGCCAGGGCAGCTGGCTCTTTGCAATGCCCCAGTCAGTTCCGGCTGGGAAATGTAGACTCATTAGCATATTGGCTAAACCCACAGTGCTGACCGGCCAGGGGGTAACAGGACTCCCGGCCAGGATGAATTCTCCCAGGAGCCAGCAAGACTCTCGTTCCTACAAAAAAAAAAAAAAAAAAAAAAAAAAAAAAAAAAAAAAAAAAAAAAAAAAAAAAAAAAAAAAAAAAAAAAAAAAAAAAAAAAAAAAAAAAAAAAAAATATATATATATATATATATATATATATATATATATATACACTTTACTTCCACATTGGAGGTTGGGGGAGAGGAAACAAGACTGAACAGAAGCCCAGAGCTCTTGGTTTAAGAAGTGGATGGGGGGGTGATGCAGAAGGGTCCCCTCCCCGGTTGATGGTTAGAAAGGGTCGATGGTTAGAAAGGAACAAAAGAGCACCGGCTTTTGAAGTCAAAGAGACATGTGCATCTGCCTGGTTTCAAGCAGGTCACTGCTTGTCATTCCTCCTCCTCTTTTCCTCAGCTGTAAAATGGGCCCAACATGCCAGGGTTGTTAGAGGAGGTGAGGAGACTGGAGAACGCGTGATGGCGTGTGACTGGTCAGGGAGCCTGGTGCTCCTTCCCTCCTTTACAATACAAAACCCATTCTGGTCCAGAGGAAAAGCCCCTGGGGAAACCCTTTCCCAGTACACCCGGAACAAGGCACAGGGGTCTTCTGGGGGAGGAGAAGGGCTGTCCCAGTGATGGTGGGCTGACTCATTTGGCCAACCGTCCTTAATTTCCCCGTTCATACTTTGGGAGCCCTGGAGTGCTCTTCCCCCAAATGAGGCATGCAGCAGAAATGAGCTGTGATTAGCACAGCTCGGAGCCCAGAGGATGGGGGCAGGGGAGAGCTAGCCGCAGAGTTTCCTGGAATTAATGGAGAGGGAGCAGGAAGGGCAACTTGCTGTCTCAGAAGATCTCTCTCTGCGCCAATCACCAGGCAGGGACTTCTTTTTTAAAGCCAACCTTCTCAACCTCTGTAGGGCGAAATCAGCTCTGAGAGCTGCCTGTGATGGACCTAATGTGCCATTAGAGGCAGGCCTGGGGTGTTTTCTGCAGGCCACACGGTGAAATTGCAAGCCAGTATGTAGGTGCCGTCGGTGGTGGCATGAAACAGACACAGAACATTGCACCCGCCGCAGTTAGCACGGGGCCGCAGCGCGCCGGCCGCACCCGATCTGCGGCAACGGTGCAGCTGAAAAGCAGAGGAAGGAAACAGAATTCGACAGGCTTCGGTGAGACGGTGCCATATGAGGCCCAGGTGCTGCGTAAACGTCCGCGTGGGCGGAGCGCAGAGGCGGGGGGGGGGGGGGGGGGGGGGGGGGGGGGGGGGGGGGGGGGGGGGGGGGGGGGGGCAGGGGTGGATCCAGAAGCTGGCATCGTATCGCTTTTCTCAGAAGGAAGATGGATATTCCTCTACCGGGGGTTTCAATTCGGTGCGGGCAGGTGACCCTCTCCGTCCAGGGCTCTGCCACTTTGGGACATGCCCACAACAGCACAAGTGCCACTGAACATTTCAGGCAAATGATAAGCAAAGGCAAATGCACGAGAGATCTAGTGTCTAGCCCGGCCCTGCCCCTGCTCTCCCCTCCCCTGCGATGCCGACCGCTATCACCTAACCCTGCTGAGTTTTGGCCCGTGCACCTGCTAAGTGGGACAGTAACCCGACCAGGCTGCTAGGAAGCTGACCTGGAGAGCCTGGTGGAAATGCCAACCATTCTTGGCCACCTAGAGAAGATGGCCCTACTCTTTGGACTCACAGTGCATCTTCCCCACCCACGGCTACACCTCTTTCAGCCCTGGGGGCCAGCGAAGAACCCACCAATGAGAAGAAGTGGGGAGACATGAGCACGGGAGGTTGAAATGGGTGTGAGGACTCAGGAACTGTAATCTCGGGACTTCTTGGTTCCTCCACATGGAAAACAGCTAAGCGTAAGCAGGCAGCGGGGCCAGAATGAGCTTGCACCCCGCTCCCCCAAACCAAGGCAATGGTCAGAATCTGAGCCCCCTCTCCTTGATTTTCCTCAACTCCATTCAATGACCGATAGGTCTAAAGGACACTTTTTCAAGTCAACTCTCTCCAGAGTGATGAAAAGGACACTCATCGATTTGATCCCAAATTTCAGTCTCTTAGATAGAAAGCTGTCTGGGGCCAACCAGCCTCTCAGGATATCCCATACTCCTCCTCAAATGTGTTACAAGCCCGGAGATACTAGAAGACAGTTTCAGAATAATACTTGATAGAAAGAGCCCACAGAATCATTTGATACTCAGCAAGATGAACGTTTCCTCCGTTGGCCAAGCATCACACAGAAGAAAGGATACACTGGGGTTCCATCACGGGTCATTTAGAAGGAATCCTGACCACTTCTTTCCCCCACAAGGGGCAGGACCCCAGAGTCACAACAGGGTCAAAGGCAGTCTCGTAGGGAAGAGTATATGAACCCAAACTTCTGGATGTGCAGTTTGGCTGTCCTCACACAGCCATCCCAAACATCCCATTCATCGTTCCTGTTTCCAGCATTGTGGATCCAGCATTGTGGATCTGGCCCTGCCATGACATGGCTACTCTGTGCGTCCCTCTGACTTCTCCCCACAGCCCAGGACCTTCCCCGACTCCACTCAGGCTCACCTCACTCTGCCTGCAACACCACCGTGCTGCTTACGCCTCTGAGCTTTAGCTCAGGTACATCCCACGTTCAGTGGCCTGTGTTCTCTTTGCTCACCCCAACTGTACTCATGGTCTTGCAAAGACCTCCCTCACTACTTCCACCTGTGCCAGAAACTCCCTTCGCTCAGCCCATGCGGCACTCACATTTTCTACCAACTTGGCACTTAATTATGAATGGTCTCATCTTGAATAATATGGTAACCACCTGTCTCCTCTCTCCGTGAACAGAAAAGATGACTTACACAATGGAATTTTCTGCTTTTCAGAGGCAGAAAATCCTCGACTGGAAAAATCAGACATTACCTGCTGTGATGACTGCCATTGTCAACTCAATCTCCCCAAACCTCAACTTCCATATCTGTGAAATAGGGATAGGAGTCTGAACCTGAAAAGACCGACAGACAGCTTTAACAAGCTAACATCTCTATGAAGCCTATCGGGGATAGAACACAGTAAGTACCCCCGAGAAGTTTGTTTCAACTCCCCTTTGCTTCTCTTTCATACCCTGCAAAACTGAGCATGGGACTGCAACATAGAAGACATTCAGTAAATGTTTGATTAATTGATCAGGAGCATAACGCAAACCAATAATTGGAGGGTCATTATACAAAGTAACAGTATGTGGTCAAAATGTATTGATCTATTTCTCAATTACGGACAAAAAGGTTGATGTCTACGGAGGGAAAACAATCTATTTTAACTAAAGAATATCTCGGGATTGGAAACTGCCAGTCTCTGGGAACCCATCACTCAGCCAGGGAGAAATTTCAGCCTAAGCGTTTAAGCCAACAACTCATCACACCCTTCCTTCACCCCTTCTAACACAAGCTCTCCTCATTTCCAACCTGTTTTATATTTCAGGTCCTCAGAAAGTTGACTTCATACGCCATCGATTACAGTCCAGTCCCTCCTACGTGTTCAAATCAAACATAGAGCAGAACGATAAAAGTTCTTTTCTAAGTTAATGTAGAAAGAAGCCTGACCACAGCCTTTCCCAAGCAGAGTTTTTGTTTCATACATATAAATATAAAATTATCTTTTAATAAAGCCTTTCTTCCCCTACCTACAAAGTTGGGAAGAGGGGAGCAGACAACCATGAATATTGGTGAAGTTGTTCAACCAAAATCAAGTTGAGACTCATATCCGGGTCCTACGAGCAAGGACGAACTCCGTGCCCCGATGATGATGCTGGGCATGGGGGAGCCCAGTGAGATGAGAACTGGCCTGGAACTCAGAACTCAGATGGAGTTGTCAGCAAAACTATTTTCTCTTGGGGCCTTTTGGCCTTACTGTCCTTTCCAGTTGCTTCTCACTGTTCGTGTTTTACATATTTAACATTTCTCTGGAGGAAAATGTCTCTTGCCACTGCGTTCCCTTTCCAGCTGGTGTCTCATGTTACCCAAACAACGGAAGTCCCCATACAGCCTTGCGACATTGCTTCCGTATGAATAGGAACAAGCCTGGAAATGTAGTTTTGGTTCATGATCACAATACGCATTCATAAGACCAGTTCTCCCCATGCCTCCCCAGTCCTGGGTGGTGAGTCAGACACCAACCTTGCAGGTTCCCCAACTACAATTCAGAGCACTGCCAAACTTGGCGAGACCTGAGAGGCCATCTAGCCCACGCCCCTAACTCCTATGCACAAGTGTTGGGCTATCAGTGAGGTCAGATCAGCCTCAATAGTCACAAATTCTTGATGTCAAAGGAACCGTTTGTCAGCCCCTACTTCTCTTGTCCTCTCTAGAGACCAAAAAGATCAGCATCTTTTTTCTCAGTGATGCACATAATGATAGTTATTAAGAGGCCCCAATCCTCTTCCCCAAGTTAACCCCAAATCCTTTCGCCTTTTCTTAAAGGGCTCTATTGTTCATCCCTTTAATTATTGCTAAGATTCTTTTCTGTACTTCTTGGTTTTCCCAGTTATTTTCTGTGCATTCAAACACAGTGGTGTAAAATATTAAGAAGACATGGAGAAGCACTTGCCAGCCCTTGCACATTGTACCCAGTATAACACAGCCTGGCATCACGCTAACTTAAAACTAAACAGCACGCTGCTCCTTCAGCCAGTTCCGCTAGAACTTCCAGGTCCATCTGTGACGACGGTGTCTTGCCAGGTGATCCCTAACAGCTCAGTCATCGTAATCACATCAGTCAAGCGTGTACTAAACCATTGGTGGCCACTGTTACCACCTCCCACCAAAGTAGTTCCTGTTCTGATGGAAGGAAAGATCGGGTAACCAAGGGGTTGTGCTCCTCGTGCCATATTTATGCAAAATATAAAACATACTGTTTTCTTGCTAGAATCTTTCTCCTTCTAGTCAATGCCTAAAAGCGGACATCTGGGTGACCTTGGGTATGATCACAGGGTGGAACTTGGAGCAAATGGAGCAGACATACAACACACTGATCGCAAACCTGAACCCTATTAAGAAAACTTGGAAGTAACTCAGGGAACTTAGCAATAAGCACCCCTCACACACACCCTGAAATCTGAAAAGCGACTCATTCTCTCAAAACAAGGGAGTATCCTCTCACGCTGGCTGAAGAGCATCTCTTAGTTAAATTTGGGAAGGTCGCTGCTTCCTAGCATGACTGGCCCAGAGGCTGCCCATCAGGACCATCCCACACTCACTTGCAAGAAGGTTTGGATTCTGTAGTAGGTCTGGCATCAGGAATCTTCATTACCATCTAGGGAAGATGATTACTCATCAGTTCTTTTGGGCTGGGAGGTACTGAGTGGAAGGAGTGTTCTGATTCTGAATGTGACCACAAGCGTCAGAGCTCTTAGGAAGATGTACCTCAGTGACAACCTCAACACCTCATCACTAACAACTTCAGGGAGCCACAGCCATTGGGCGAGTGGAAAGAGGCCATTTCTTTAACTGCAACAACCCCATGCCACCCAAGCTGGGCTCTACTAAATATGTCCTTTATCATTTACCTTGTACCCAAACCATGGACTTAGCTCCTAGGAGCCCTTTGCCTGAATTCAGCTATTTTAAATTTGGCCCTTTTTCATACTTAAGTTGGTAGAGATGAATGATGTTAGTCATTATGCCTCCAAGAGTCACCATTATGTATGGCGAGCGTGTCCACTGGCTGGATTATTCACAGGTAGTTTTGGTAAGCACCATACTATTGTCGTCTGGACTCGGCACCAAAACTAGAAAATTTAATGGCTTTCTAACATCTTGTGATGGAATTTTTTGGCTCAAAAACATTTTTGGGTATGGGCCTCAATACAACTTGCGTTACTGATCATGAAATGCACCTTTTGTCTTTCCCCTGGTGATGTGAAATTCTTCTCTGAGTCCTGATGCTTAGAAAAGGCCTTAAATGTCACCACTGCTACCCCCCAATTTAACAATAATACTCTCTATTTCTGAGTCAGGATCAGCAAACTATGGCCCATGGGCCAAATCTGACCAGCGAGCTGCTTATTTCTGTAAATCAGGTTTTATAGGAAGACAGCCATGCCCATTCTTTTATATATTGTCCGTGGCTGCTTTCATGCTACAACCCCAGACCTGAGTTGGGGCAACAGACATCGGGACTGCAAAGCCTGAAATATTTACTATCTAGCCCTTTTCAGGAAACGTTTACAGAGCCCCTGTTATAAAGCGAAGGGAAAACAAACTGCTTATTCAGAATAGCCTTCTCCTCATCTGGACCAAAGGAAACAAAGCAAGAAAACAACCCTGACCCAAGTGACTGGCTTTTGTATATGCTACTTCGCATGAAATATCTTCTCTGTTGTAGTGTCTTCTGAAATAAGATGCATATAAGATGTGAAATACTTAAGAAAAATTTAAGTAACAAAAATTCCGGGGTGACATATATATTTTTATACAAAATATAAATTAACCCCAGGGCACCTGGGTGGCTCCGTTGGTTGGGCATCCAGCTCTTAGTTTCAGCTGAGCTCACGATCTCAGGGTCCTGTGGTCAAGCGCCTGCATTGGGCTCTGTGCTCTGTGTGGAGTCTGCTTGTCCCTCTCCCTCCCCCTCTGCCCGCCCCATGCTCTCTTTCTCTCTCTCAAATAAATAAAATCTTTAATATATATATATATATATGTTTATATATAAATAATATATACAATATAAATACGTATATTTCTACAGAATTTTTATTTCTTTTCAGTATTTTACATCTTCTATGCATCTCATTTCAGAGAACGCTTTGTAAAATATATATTTATTTAGGAGAACCTGAGGAGCTCAGTCACTTAAATATCTGACTCTTGATTTTGGCTCAAGGTCACAATCTCAGGGTCATAAGATCAAGTCCCGTGTCAGGCTAGACACTGGCCGTGGAGCCCGCTTATAATTCTCTTTCACTCTCCCTTTGCCTCTCCCCACCCTCTCTCTTTCTAAATTAAAAAAAAATTATATATATATATATATATATATATATACATACATATATATAAACACACATATATATTTATATATATACTTTTTGATATATATATACTTTTTATATATTACATATACTTTTATATATATATACTTTTTTAATATACTTAAAATATATATATTTCTTTTAACCAAAGGAAGTTCTAAATTTGCTCTTTTGGGGATACAATAAAACTTGAACTGAGTTCTGGTCACATGGAGTAATTTGGAAATCTTAGAAAAGAAAAGAAGGGTATAAGGAATGTGATCTAACAGATGACTGGTCAGCTATAAGAATAAAGTAAAATAAAGATAAGGAATAAAAACCATATCTTTGGAGTGCCTGGGTGGCTCAGTCAGTTAAGCATCTACCTTTGGCTCAGGTCATGATGCCAGGGTCCTGGGATCAAACCATGCGTTGGGCTCCTTGCTCAGTGGGTTTCTGCTTCTTCCTCTGCCCCCTCCCCCACCCCAAGTTTGCATGTTCTTTCATGTGCAAGATTTCTCTCTCTCTGAAATAAATAAAATATTTAAATATATACATATAATCTTTAAATAGATATAAAAATAAGTATATATTTATATATGTATATATAATATATATATATATCTTTAAACTGTATAGCCCCACCCAGGGTTTTAAAGAGAAACCCTTTCATTTACATGCAGAGGGAGGGGGACTGGATAGGGTAATATCTTCTACTAGAATTTCATTCTGAATCCGTAATGTGCTCAATAATGACCTAGCTCCATCCAGAGACCAAAACAGGGGCCCATTCCCAGCACATAACAATTCTAAGTCAGGTTACCATTAGACACATCCATTGGTGAAGCAAAGGAGTTTGGTCAAGGCATTCCATCCTCAACTTCAACCTTACCTAGACTGGAGGCCTTGGGGAAGGCTGTCCCAAAGTCATCAAAGGGTGTCTGATACACACTCATATTTTTGTCCACACAAAACTGATTTTCAGTGTTTTCAATTTACTACCAACATTTTGGGGAGATCTCACCAAAATTTATGAATTTTTGGTCCCTCTCGAAAAACCTGGGACCTGAGAACTCTAAGCCCCCATGCCTGCTGGTAGTATCCCTTGAGCTGGTAGCAGCTGTCCCATTCAAAGCACGAGTGCTTTCTGGCTCCATATACTCCTTCCCACTGCCTAGGGTCTCCACATGTCCTAAGGTTGAGTGTCAAGGGCTGCCCCCTTTCCCTGGCACTGCTAATTTTCTCATGCCTGGCCTGCTTCACTCACTTAAGATACCTGCTCTGTAGGCATCTGAATTTGACCCCAGAACTAACCTTTGATAGGAGCTAATACATTTCCAAATGGATGAGGAAAGTGATGTTTCTCTTTCTCATTCTTTGGCTTACGTGTATACTTTCCACCTCTCTCTTGATCAGTGACCCTCTACAGAAATAAACCGCATGCACGCTTTGCCAACAACTCACTATTATTTGAAAAAGGCCCTCCCTTCCCTCACGGGCCACCATTAAAGACAAATTATTCTACTGGGTCCCCTCTAATCCTTGTTATTTGCACTGGTACTACAGCTGCATGCTAGACAGCACATCACTAAAAGCAGCCCAAAGACAATACCTACAAAGAGAGCCTATGTCATGGGGTAATATCTGCTTTATACAGAGAAAATGTTTGCTCATCAGAATCAAGGTCCCCTTTTCTAGGTCATAAATTAGAAGGAAGACTTCAGGTGCAATTTCCCTCCTAAGAAGATATTTAATCCCATTGGTGACCTCTGGATTGTGTCTAGTGTCTCAAATTTAAGTCACTATAGGAAGTGGGTGATAACGTAATAAGTGTGAAACACCAATTTACACTGAGTATCTATCAACAGATGAGTGGATAAACAAAATGTGGTGTATGCATACCATGGAATGTCACTCAGCCTTAAGGAAGGACATTCTGACACCTGCTACAATAGAGAGAACCCTGAAGACATTATGCCAAGAGAAATAAGGCCGTCACTAAAAGGACGAATACTGTATGATTCCACTTATATGAGATACCTAGAGCAGCCTTATTCACAGAGACAGAAAGTAGAATGGGGGTAGCCAGGGGCTCGAGAGAGGAGAGAATGAGGAGTTCTATTTAACAGGCACAGAGTTCCCATTGGAGAAGATGAAAATGTTCTGGAGATAGACAGAGGTGATGGTTGTCCAACAGTGTGAATGGACTTAATGCCACTGAACATTAAAATGGTAAATATTATATAATGCGTATTATATGACAAGAAAAAGAAAACAAAAGCCTAAGGAGAGTATATGGGTGGGGGGAGCTTTTAACTGCTAGGGAAACTTATATGCCCATAATAAATGTCACAATGTGACAATGCTCAGAGGGCAAGACATGTCCTGAAAGGCTGGTCTGGTTCCACCTGACCTAGAGCGCCCAACTGAGAAAAGTATTCACTTCCACGCACAAGAAGAGACCTGTCATAGGGTCTGGTTGACAGCAGTACCAATTGGCAGCATGGGGACACTATACCAAGAGCACTTCTCAGGCAATGGAAACATTAACCTCCCAGATTTTTCCAAACACACACTAAATCTTGCATCCTTATGCCAAACTATTCTTGGCCCAGATATAACAGCAACATTCGACAGGTATATCAAGTCTGGAAACGTAAAGAGGTTCTCCATGGAGAGAGTGACAATGGCTGTGGTGACGATGGGTAGATGACAGCAACTCTGGACTCAGAGACTGGCACCAGCTCTGGGCACCATTCACTTCCCAAGCCAACCACCTGTTAGCGAGCCAGCAGCAACCACCGTTCTGCACTCCACTTCTGAATAAAACAATAAGGTTCAAACACACCTTGGGCATGCAAGTGGGCAGAAGCCTTTCAAGACGGTATGAAAGTCGAACTCAAACAGGATGAGGTCAGTAAAGCAAAACTTACAGAGATGCTATAGGAGCATTGGAAACAGGCTTTTATTTAACAGAAACTTACACAAATTTGATACAAACCCTACATTATGCAAAGCTTTATCACAATTCTACACATTATAACTTGCGGGAGTTGGTTGGAGAGTGGGTTATTATTATAATTATTAGCATTTTGAAAAGGGACCTTTTCTATCAGAAAATGTCACCGAAAAGGGCTTCAGAAGTATACAAAGACGCTCTCTGTGAGCTCCCCCCGGGACTGGCCTTGAATGAGAAAGCTGAAGGGGCTAGCAGGACGTCTGTGCCATCCAGTCTCCCCTTTCAAAGGCAAGAGAGATTCGCAAGCTCAGACCCATTTCAGTAACACTGACACCCAAGGACTTGCTGATGAGGGTATATCCGGCATTGGGCTATACGTTCATGATGATGACTCTGTTTGCAAGTGAGACAAGGTCAAGAACATGGGCACACAGAAGACCTGGAGTAGAACGGAGTGGCCCAGCCAGTCAGCCCAGCTCCTCTGCTAGGCCACAGACACAGAGCTGAATTACATTTCATAGCTATCACGTTCACTATCACCCACATGGCTACAAAGGAACACGTTAGAACACGCGCCTTTCTCCTTCACCCCCAAGAGCAACTGAGCTTGAGGCTTCTGTCACTCAGGTTGGCCTTCCTTGCCCCTGGGGACACTCTAGAACATTAGGCCCCCCAAAGCCAGATCAGCAGAAGGCTCCCTTTGCCAGTCTCCTCTGGAAGCTGTTGGGCGACCAAATGAATATCACCTCAGCTGATGCATATTTTGTCGTCCTTTTTTTTTTTCTCTCTCTCTCTTCACTGCATTATTTTAAAACAAAGCTCTGTTTGAAAATGTGGCACTCGCAGAGATACGGTTAATCGGTTAATCGCTAGATGGAATTCCTTTCTGAACTAGGCCTCACCAGACATGACGACCAGAAGGCGACCTGCTTCTTGACATCCAGATAAATGGGGATTGCCTACGGGGAGGGGGCGGGGAGAGGGTGTTTTTAGTGGGGGGCAGTAGTGGAGAGACTCCTGATAGCCTTTGTGGCTAATTTATTTCGGTCACGTCTTAACACATAACCATATAACATCACCAACACTTTCAACAGAATTTTGAAGAAGGGAAAAAAAAATCACTCCTCACTTACCAACTCGCAGAAATAAAAATACCTAAAGCACATACATGAATGGCTTTTTTAAAAGCCTGAGAGAGCAGAGTTGATCTTTATTTTCTTATTAAAAATGTGGGGTATTTTTCCTTAGAGTTAATAGGCAGTCTTTATTTTACATTAAGTACTCTTTTGATTTCGTGTCTTCACAAAATTGCTTTTAACTTTCGAAGTAGAAGGTACTTTAAACAAAAATACGGTGCCATGTCAGCACTTTTTTCTTTTAAATATTGAAATAAATAAAATAGTTAACTCTTTTTTTTTTTTCATCAGTTTGTTCGTGTTCAGTTATTTCTATTGTAGAGCAATTCCAGTCTGACCTGGGTACTTTCTCACAGACACTCAAAGAAAATGTAATGAAGAATTTTTAAAAAGGGGAAAAAAATCTTCTTATTGCACAAACTTAGGCCATTCCCGAGACTTCTCTGAGCTGAGCTGAGTCACACTAGAGGCTTTTCCACAATCCAGGCTCCTGTGTTGGCTGAAACACACGCTCAGGAGGGGGCCAGGCAAGGGAAGAGGAAGAGGAGGAGGCGTAAATCAACGTGGCTTCTTGTCACCTTCTTCGGAAATGGCTTGCTTGGAGGATGCAGGAGTCCCCAGGTCAGAGAGTTGACTGCAGAGGGAAAGGCAATGAAAGATAAAACGAAACAACAGTACAGGACAACTATCTTAAAAAAGAAAGATTCAAATTAAGGGGGTGATGGCAATGAAATGAGTTGAAAAGAAAAAAACAAAAGAAGGAAGATTGAGAATGTACTACCTACGGCCATGCGCATGAGCCCATAGCTCTGTGCAAGGAGAGCCAGGCCAGCGTCTCCTGTGCCGTGAGCACCAGCAGCACGAGATCAGCCAGCGATGGGGCAGGTCATCTGCACCCGGGGCAACCAGGGCACATGAGAAACAGCGAGGACACGGCGGGATTTTCAGTCCCTAGGTGGTAGAGTAGGCAAAACTGGGTGCTGGCAAAATCTATTGTTCTTTCTCCTCTACTTGGTTTGCTGAATCTTTCTGCTGTTAAAAGACCCCAGAAGGACCGTTCCAGTACAGTCGGTCTGCCTGTCACCTAAGTGGAAATGTGTAGTTCTAGGGTATAGGACCGGTGGTGGTGACAAAAGCCCCAATGGATACCCCATTGGGCCCTAAACCTTCATGCACATACCCTTAACCCCAACCCCAAGTGATTCCAGGCTGTCAGAATTACCCAGGGAGAGACCCAAGCCCAAAGATGTATTCGAGTCCTCAACTAGCCCAGTGATCCCAATTGTCAGCCTTGGAACCTGGTGGCAATTCAGTCCTGATGGGTCTATTAGCCTGGTGAGTACCAACCAGGAGCGGATTTTACTTCTAGCCGGAATGAAATCTGCTAAGTTATTTCAGTCTTTGGAATGGAGTATTCCACACAAAGGAATACAACCAATTTCTATCACATTTCACCCCAGAAGCAGAGAGCAGAGGAGGGCACCCCTAAGCAGGTCATGTTGGGCTGGGGGAGGGGGGGAGGAAGGAGGGGCCCAACTTGAAAATGGCCAAGGCAGCAAGGACCAAAGTTCAAAACCAAATGAGCTGCTTGGTTGAACACCACCCGCCCTCCGCCATCCTCCATCTTTCTTTCTAATACCCAAGTCATTGCTCAGTGCTCAGGGGTACAGGACTGTTATAGATGCTTCCAAGACTGAGACTCTATCTGTCTACTTAATGGTTTCAGATGGAGGCTGAGAAGAGCCTCACCTCTACCCACCACCAAGCCCTCCCCCTCCATCTGCTCCTATTTCCTTCCCCTGAATCCCATCCCATGCCCTCCCATGGTCTCACCTCTCAAGTCTGCATTCCCAGTGCCCTTTCCCAGACTCTGGTCCTCTGCCCTAGTACTCATCCCTTCACTGTCCCTCCTGCCTCTAGCCCCTTCTAGTTGGAGTTCAGACCTCCCATGGGTGCCTGCCAAGTATTCCCTTACTGGGCACCCAAATTTTCACTCCCTTGCAGGAGTCTTTCTGTGCCTCTCTCAGTGCCCACAACCCCTCCAGTCAGATACCATCTACCACTCTTTTAGTGAGTCTGTCTCATACCATACCCTCATGCCCTTTCAATTTCCTCAAATTTCCATCCTTGACCCCCCAACACACAACACACGCGCGCACGCGTGCACACACACACACACACACACACACACACACATTCTTATTTGCCCCATTGAAGCCACCTAGAAAATAGCTGGTTGGTTCTCAGCCTTGTCCTCCTAACATCCATTTCCTCCTTCACTTCCTCTGGCTGGGCAAAATGCAGGCCATCAAAAATGTCTCACTGCCTCTCAGTCTTCTGCTTTCAATCCCCTTCAAGGAAGCTACCTTTCCATCTCTACATACATCTTCAACATTCCCCTTACCCCTGTCCTCACACCCTCATTCTCCCTCCTGACCTCCCACCCCCCCATCACTACCTCACTGGCTCCTGGAGAACCAGTCCTCCTCTGACTTGACCAATAGATACTGTCTCCAGATATGTCCTCTCCAACCTGTCTGTCCATGGTATTTATTGAACATCCACCATGTATGGAATGAGACCCTAAACCCTTCCACTAATTAGCTCAGAAACATTGTTCAGTTCTCAGTTTATTTCAACAAATAATTATGGCACAATGGTGTCAGGCACTGTCCAAGGGACATGAATGACATCATCTTTGCCCTCAAGGAACACACCATCTGTTTGATGAGAAAGACTACAGTCATGTTGTAATAAGCACTCTAAGAAAATCTCCCTGGCTACTGTGATCCCCAGCAAAAATAATCACATATCACCCCATGATGCTCTCATACATTTTTTAACTACTTGTGACTATCTGCTCTGCCCACCTGGATTGCCAAAACTCCAGAGGACATGAAATCCATTGGTCCCATGTTTAACTTCAGCCTATCCTTCACAGGGCTGAAAAGTCATACACAGTCCACTGTTATTCAGCCTCTAGTCGCCAAATAAACAAAGGCATATATGAATGAAAATATTATCGTGCAAAGTGTATAAATATATTAGCCTGAATCTGAGATGAAAGGACAAATGTCTGAGTCACCAATCATGGGATAAATCAATCATGTGCCCCCTGATACGAGGCCCGAGAAGGATGCAACATCATTTCTACGGTACTCTTATCCAAATTCGTAACCTGACTGTAGCCCTTAGGAAACAGTACACAATCCCAAAGAGAAGAGCTTCCTAGGAATTGACTAGCTTTATGGTATGAAAGACAAAGACAGACTCCGGAACTAACCACTCCAGATTAAAGGACTTAAGAGGACATGACAACTAAATACAACATGTGATCCTACATGAGTGTCCTGGACCAGAAAAAAAACATTATTAGTGAGACTCTTGACACAATTTGAATAAGGTCTATAGATGGGGAAGTATTATATCAATATTAATTTCCTGATCGTGATCCGTTTATTGAGATTATTTGAAGAATCTAAGAGTACATAAGAATTCTTTGTGTTATTTGCGTGAGTTTCTTGTAAATCTGAAATTATTTCAAAATTAACAATTTTTAGGCCTTCGTCATTGGTTGAAGGCCAGTATGGAGATACTTTGAAAACCTAACTGACAATGCTTTTTAGCTAATAATTCAGTTCTGACAGAGTTCTTCCATCATTCTCGGTATTCTGTAAATCAATCAAGCAGAATGGTTTTTCCTGTACTGTTATTTTGAGAAAATGGTCAGAAATCACTTTTATTGAGCAAAACAGTATCATATAATTCAATTCTTCAGTGTTAGAAGCACTTGGGCTTGTGAAGTGTTCACTCCCTGCCGTTCACCCCACCCACCCACCCTCACCCCTTCCCCGATGTCACCACCAAAACACTGCCCGTTTAAGAAGCTCGACCTCAGTTTCTTGGGAAAGTTCACAAGAACTTCGATGTTGCTCTGTCTCAGCAGGACTCTAATGTGATTCTGTTCTATCTTGTTTTGTTTTTATAGCATCAAATACCTCCTCTCAATCCGATGAGGTCTTGAATGAAAGACCGCAAAAGCTTTACTGATTTTACTCAATAAATCTCAAAACTACAATCTATGGGAGAAGTCAGTACAGACTGAGAAAAGATTATCAGAAGATCCGAACACCGCTTACCGAGGCTGGAACTTCAGTTACCTAATATGGTCAGTTTGTGTCCTCATCAGTAACATGGGAATGAATGACATCTATCCTATCCCACGTGGTGGTTTTAAGAATCATCATGAGAAAATCTTGGTTATATATTTTGATAGGGTAAGAAACATCCACATGCTAAGGATAGAGAAACTGAGGGCAGAGGTTCATGGCAACAAATTCACACAGGGACTGAGTCCAGAACCCAGAACTTTTTATTTCTACTCTAGGTTTCTACTCGTTGGGATCAAAAATGCCTCACTCCAAGAATTTACAACACAATTAACTTCACTTCCAAACGCTAACAAAATCTCCTGCAGAAAAATTCCTACTACATGAAGCTGCTCAAACTTTAAGTACAAGTTTAAGATCATATTCATCAGATGTAACAGGAGGCATATTGGGATAATATTAATTAATTTTATTCCACCATGAAGTGTGTATCGCCAAACAGCTTTTGGTTCTCTCCGCGAGTAATGATCTTGTGTTCCCTCAAGTGCTATCTAAAGGCAATATCGGGCCGCAGCCCATTAGGTGCTTAGAGAGATGCAAAGTAAGCAGGAAGGTTTAAAGGGGTACAATGGATGTGAACATCATATTTTTATTAAATCCTTCTTTCTAAAATACCAGTAGCAAATTGCATTACTGACTTTAAAGTACCTTTAAAAAATTAAAGGCGTATTTCTCACTCCCGGGGTTACAGGATAGAGGACCTGATCTCAACACAGTCTCAGTAACAGAAATAAAGGATTAGATTGTTCTAGGTGGGAAAAAAAACATCAGAGAGACAACAACAGTCATCGCTTTTACATCAACAGTTCTCCCCAGGGGATTGGAAGGTTGTAACAAATTTAGAAAGTTCTGTATCTTTGGTTTTCCTATCTTTGGGCTAAGACTCGGAAACTTTGGTGACGTGTCTGAAGCACTTTCAGTGGTGTTTTCCTGAGCTGAGGACAAAGGATGCTAGTCAGATCTTTTTCATCTTGATGACCGTAATTTCTTTTATATTGAATTTGAGTAGTGACACTTACTTAACAAGAGCAACAACAAAATGATAGATGCGTTGACTGCTGGTACAGCTCTTGCAACTCCTGAGGTCACCAAAAAAAAAAAAAAAGGCTTTGTTCCTAATAGACGTCAGTCAGGAGGGAATGTCTAGAACTAATAGTTTAGAAAGAAGATGAGTTCTCTGTAATATTCTGCACAAAATTTTAATTGGAATTGTCTTTTGGGGTATCTAATTGTTTACTCTTCCATTTTAAAATTGTCTTTAATAAGGTTATCTTTCAAAGCTATATTCATTACAACACCCCTTTCTTTGATTGGACCTGAGAAAAAGCAAGGGCTATCTATCTACCTACCTACTTTCTATATCTTCCCCTCTTTGACCAAGTAGTAGTTGGAAAAGGAGTATTAGTTGAAAGAAGTGCCACCAAAACCATAACCAAAGGAGGCATTCTGATTCCAGAAAAATATCAAGGAAAAGTATTGTCAACAACTGTACTAGCTTCTTGGCTCAGGCTCTAAAGGAAGGGGTGGAAAGATTCAACCAGTCAGCATAAAAGTTGGAAAAAAGTTCTTCCCCTAAGATACAGAGGCACAAAAGTAGTTCTAGATGACAAGGATTAGTTTTTATTTAGAGGCGATGCGTGACATTGTTGGGGAGTACATAGATTGGAAAAAAAATCACTATTGAAAAGGCATCACAGGAAGCTGCCATTCCACTGAAGTTCTGAAAGCTCTCACCATGTAAAGAATTCCCATGTCTCTTTCTTATAATAAACTAATGATATCCAAACTTTAAAAAAATACAAATAAAAAATTAAAAATATTATGGATGTATTTAATATATGCCTATATTCTACATATAGGACCATGAAAGTGGTACCACAGAACAATAATAAAGGAATACAGGTCCTGGAGTCATGCTGCCAGGGATCAAAACCAGGCGCCTTATTAACTGTGAGGTCTTAGGACATCCCTGAACCTTAGTATTAAGCCTCAGATTCCATATCTGTAAACTGGGGCTAATATAAGCACCTGCCTCCTGGGGTAATCATGAGGCTCGAAGGACTGTCCTAGGGAAAGCACTCAGAACAATGCCTGGTACATAAACGTCGGTTGTTGTTATAGAGAGAAAGGGGGACAAAGGTATAACATCAACCGTGCAGGCATTCGGAAACCCATGACAGCCAGCTTCCTCCTCCTGTGCCTCCTCTGAGTTTCCTTCCTTCATCTTAAGACATTTGTTTTCTAAGCCACGTTCACTCCACTCCCTCAGACCTCACTCAACCTCTCTGGATTGATCTTCCTCAGCTGAAAAGTGGAAAATTTGAACTCAATCATCTTCAAAGTCCCCTCTGGTTTCTTCTCATTTTTTTTTGAAAGGATGTAAATTCTGAGTCTGTTGGAAGATACTATAAGCAAGGTGAGACCAGGGGCTCAGGCCATGCTAGGATACATTACCATGCTCGGTTGGTTACACCAACTGAGAAAGATGAGAACGTCTACTACCCCCAAAAGGAGAAACTGAAGATCATGCTCTGCTCGTAAAATTAAAATAGAGAAGCAACAGCCACCCTCGGATAAATCTTTCCATGGGACATTGCCTTGTTAGACAGGTCTTCCTTTTGGTTCTCCTTTAGAACCCCAAGCTAGACTCTGAAATTAGGTGGCTTTTTATAATTTAAATTAAGTTTTGGGGTTTTGTTTAGTTTCAAGTTCAAAGGCAAGCTGTCATTGAAAATGTTATGACTACAAACAACTACACAGATTTCAAATGATCGTATAGATTGGTTGGACATATTTTTATTAACATAGAAGCTCCCACTTCACCAATGAGAGCAAGTCGCAATGCTGTGAATCCAACATCTAAGTCAAAGCGACAGAACAGACGACGAGGAGGAGAAGGACAGCAAGAACGGGTCATACCCCCTTAGCAGAAGTCAACAGGAACCAACTATGTGGGCTTTTTCACACAGGTGAGCATGCAGGATGGGAATATTACAACATGGGGGGTTTAATCCCATATTCTCTAGGAGCAGGGCCACATAGAGACTAGGCAGAACATCCTAAAAATGGATGAGGTTGTTCCTTTGATTCTCTCACAACTGAGAGCAAATGCCCAGGCCAGCACTTACACACTTCAAGCAGGAGAAAAGTAGAAGTTCTTTCTGTCTCAGGCTACCAGGAAAGCACAAAGGGTCCATTCTCGGGTTTCTTTGCTTAGTCTTGGCTTTTGTTCGGTGGGTTTGTTATTTTAATGAGAGGTTCTCATTCATGAAGATTCCCAAAGCCTGGATTGTCAAAGTAGATCTTCCCAGACACTCAGAAGCACTGTCGCCTGGGTGGCGGCTACTTGGCTCTCCCAACCCAAGCCACATGGCAGTACCCGCGTCTCTGGACCTGTGCTCTCATGGAGGCCAGAGACCCTGACCACACTTAGTGGAAGTTTAGGATCTTCAGATCAGCAGTTGAGTGTTTTCCTAATCAGAGGTCCTCTTTAATGTGGACTCATCACCTTGGCAGCTAAGTCGGTCTGTGGAGCAAGGAACACCGCCCTAGACATGCAGACCCCGGTGGCCGCACTCTTTCATTCCGCCCAAGTACAGCAGCCAGCCCCAGCCTCAGATCCCTGGTCTCCACCCACCAGGTGCAAAAAGGAAGGCAGAGGGAGCCAAGCACTTCCCCAGCCACTTTCTCTTACGGTTGAAGCCAGAAGCCAGAAGCCCACCATTCTCCGTACGGGGCCCCTCCCACAGTCCAAGCAAGCCTCAGTTGCCACACTAGGCCCAGGCCCACATGGGGAAGCATGCACACACAGGAGGCAGAGGGCTGGAGGGAAGACACTACACCTGTAGCCAGGCTCACACTAACAAGGGGATGTGAGCCCAGGAAAACAAAAGACAAGCCAGGGGAGGAAAAGGAAAAAAGGAAAGAAAAAACAAACTAACTAACAAAAAACAACAACAACAGAAAACAACTATGATGGTTTTGCCCTCCCTGTAAGACAGGCCAGCTGACACGTACCTTTGAACTAGGACTGCACAGCTGTTCCTTCTTGGGACTGCCAACAAGGTGAACGGTCTTCTCCATCGCCCCAGGGACCTTGAACAAGTGTTGCTTTGGTTTATTTCAGGAGGTGCTATTGGAAACATAAAACAAAGTGCCTGGAGGGCACTATAAAAAAAAAAATAGAAGAAACACGGGAGACTTGATCGTCCAATGGGAATTTATGTTTGTCAACAAGGGCCAGGGGAGAGGGACGTATACTGTGAGGTATCATTCTTCCGTCCGTGAGCGCGGCCTCGGGTTGCTTTATCACTGCCAAGTCCATGACTTTCTGTTTGTATTCCGTTCTTGTGTTTGGGAATTGCTCTTCACCAGAAGGAAAGTGAGAAGCCCAGGGACGACACCACCACGGCTATGCCGGTGCCGGGAGGAGCCCGGGAGGAGCCCAGGAGGCGCTGGCAGTCGGGGGCCCAGGCACTGGAGGGAGGCCACACAGGGAGGCCCAGACTTCCCAGGAGCTGCTGACATTTTCTCGCAAGCAGGGAGGAAGATGGAAAGGTCAGGGAGCAGAAATGGGGAGGGGGTCTGCTGTAGGGAGCCACACACTCCGTGGGGTACAAAAGTGCCATCATCTCCCAGCGAGGAAATCCTCCCGACTAGGTGTCCTTGAATCAATCCCTCCCCCAGCAGCTCTCTCCCAAGCAGGATATCACTTCCATTGCTTTGATTTCCCTTCTCTCTCTCTCTCTCTAAGAAAAAAAGGTCCATTTCTAATAATAGCTAGAACACATAAATAACCATTTTTAATGTTATTCATTCTTTGTTTCCAAACCCAGTATTTCTCCTCTTTTCATTTTGCCAATAAATAGGAAAACTGAGGAAATTGACTCTGCTCAAAATGTCAAAAAGATTCCCCACCCCCCCCACCTCCCCCAAAGAGAGACAATCCACCTAACTTCCCATTTCTACGGAAAATAAACAGCACGTCATGATGGCATCTCTCTGAAGGACTGTTATCCTGCTCTTTTGTTCTGTTTTGTTTCAGTAGTTTGTGCTTCTGTTGTACCTACCCAAGACACAGGGGCATGGGGGTGGGACGGATGCATGTGGAAGGAGAGAGGGAAAAAGCAAGGATGAAGGGAAAACCTAAAGTTGACTTTCATTAAAAAAAAAATGTATATCAGACCCAAAATAGTGACCAAAGTCAGAGGGCAACAGCTAGTCGCCCAGAGAGTCTGTTCCGTGGGTTTAGCAACTGCCCTTTTTATCTGCTGTGGGCGAACCCCGACCACTGCGGCGTCCTCGGCAGGAGCGAGGCTCTTCCAAATCGTCCTCATCAAAGCCGTGGAAAGTTGACGTGTCACTTTCTGACGTGGAACCGAATAAGTCCTCCGTGGTGCGTGCTGCGGCCGTTGCCTCCTCCTTCCTGCCTTCTCCTCCCAAATGAGCTGACATGTATGATGAATATATCAGCACATGGGTTAAGCAACAGACAGCATTATTAATATTCTTATTACATTCTTACAACGTTACTCTTAATAGCAAGACCAAAAACCCTTTCACACCAAAAGGGATTAGCTGGGTGCATCACCTGGCGACTGGGATTCAGGGTCACGGGACAAAGCCAACATTTCGGGGGGAAAGGATTCCTACCACCCCAGAAAGGCACCATCTCTACGATAATGCATGTGTCCACAGCTCTGACAGCAACAGATTCAACCGCAGTCTGTCCTTCTCCTCTTCTGTCCGCACACATACGCACGCATGCCCGCTCAGCCCCGCCCCAGATAAGGAGTTGCCTTAGTGGTTTTTAAGCCTGGTTGGTATTTCTTTGGTGTTTTCAGTTGCTGTTTCCTTGAACACTGTCCTTCGCTTTGACAGGAGCTTTACAAAGGTTTTACTGTCAGATAACCCACTCGAGATGGTTAAGCCTCCATCCGTTTTATTTTATTTGTACCTGTTTCTAATCCCATGCTTATGGCACCCTTTCAGTTCTGCACTTAGAGCATGTAGTTCATTTGCACTGAAAGCGAGAAGTTGCAAAGTCTGATAAGCGGTAGGCAATAGAAGAGTCTCTCGTTTTCCTTAACGACTGGAGGAAACTTCAGTGATCTGCGCCCGCATACATGCACCCGGGTACACATACACACCTGTGTGCACACACGTGCACGCGTGCACGCTCACACACAAACACACACACACACACTCCAGCCACTAAACACACCCAGGTCTTCGTTACTCCAGAAAGTCCAGAGTTGTCAAATCTAACCCAGAGCACCAAAAAAGCAGGAATTGGGGGTTTCAAAAGCCTAATAAAATGTAGTGTCCTGAAATCTAGAAAACTCAGGTTTAAACTTATTCACACTGGAAATGGGACCCAGGACCACCCCCAAATGAGGTCACAGTGTTTCACTTATGGTGTCAATTTCAAGAATCTCATTTTCTCCCCAGGAAACAGAGGTAGCGGGGACAATGGGAAGGGAAAGACAGTTTTTCTGAGCTTCACACTCTTCCTTGGAAGGACTCCAAGGAGGCCCTAGAGAAGTATTCGCCCACCTGCCTTCACAAGCATGTCTCATGGGCTGATGCCACCTGTTTATTCCCAAGGTGGTGACTATTTCAGGAGCATCGGAGTTAGACCTTGACTAAATCATCCACCAAAATCGGCAAATGCAATGAGAACACCTAGGCTGGTATCAAATAGCCCCTGAGTCACAGAGCAGACAGATCTTGGGTTGCGAGGGGTGGCGGGGGGTGGAGAGTTGGGTGAAGGAATGCTGAATAAAGTCTGGGAGGAGAGGGGCTTTGGATAGACAATACCAACTGCCCACTTCTGTTCCCCCGGGGATCAGATCCAAGTACCCCATTGTTCGTAGGGAAGAAAAGGGGAAGATTCAAGCAGGCTGTAGTGAGCATTCTGAAGCTGCCCTTTCTAATGCACCCCAAACCAGAAGAGTCCATCACGCTCTGCCTAGAATATCGCTCCACCAGGTGACTTTGCTTCTGGCGATAGAGACTTGGTCTGATTGTTTGCTTTTAAAAAACACTGAATTAAATTTCACTTGTTTTGTTTTCTTTAATTATTTCTAAAACTATTCATTTTAAGTATTTAAAACCCAGAGTGCACTGTCACGTGAGCCCTCTCCTCTAAGCTAGCCCCGGCAGAGTAGAGACTTCAACGTGAGGTATCATGTTTGGAAAACACATGAACATGGATGGGCACCCGGTCAGGTCCTTAAGAGCTCAGTGCCGAGGGTATGTGCAATAGAGACCACAGTCCTTTTCCAATTACGGATTTGCTACTCAAGTCAGTCTGGAACCCTAAACAACTCCAACATCAAATATAAAAGGACGGGAGTTCAGGTTTGCAAGGGAAGAACTGAGTTGTTACAGTAAACCCAGGTGTGGTCACCTCGGTCCATCTCCCCGGCTTTGGAGCAGAAAACACCTTAGGGAGAAATAAGGGAAGGAGAAGTGGCTTCTCACTGCTTACACCAGCCACCCAGCCGAACAGAATCTCACCCACTGGTCAGCACTGGGTCAGACTAAAGATGAAATCTGAGATCATTTCTCCTCCCTACCTTGTGCTTTTGGCTTCACTAGCACATCGAACAATATGAAAAGTAGGTCACACCAACCAACCACAACCAGCCAAAGATAATGGTTTGGTTAAAATTGCAAAATGAAACATCTTAAACAAAACTTGAAGGCCTGAACTCAGTTTAAGAATGAGAGAATAAGACCCAAATCTGTTTTTGTCACTTCAGTCTTTGGAGATCAAAGATGAAAATTTCAAAACATACCAAGTCGACTCCAGATCAGCCCTGAGAACACCTGACCGTTGGCCCCCTTGGTCTATCAGGGTCTCTTTTGTCTGTTTTATATGAGAAAATGGGATGCACGGCCAATGGAGATGGTCTTTACGCAGTTGCCCATGAGCCCCAGGGTCTCAGACTCCCACAGTTCAAGACATAGCTGCTCTCCCTACATTCATGTTTCCATACTCTTCCAGTTTGCCCCAGGCACGTCCATAGAACACACACATCTCTGTGTTAGGTACACACCATCTGATACAAGGAAGCATGTTGCCTGTGTCTCTAGGTGTTTCTCAGACATTCCCTCACTGTCGTCCATGACAATACACACAAGGAAATATCCACCTCATGGAGAGGCCAGACACGAGCCAAAATCTCCTTTCCCCTCTTCCTACATCCCAGGGCACAACTTTTGGTTCTTAAGACTCAAAGAAGAAAAATATCAAAATGACCTGAAAACTCCTCCGCACTCAGAATCACCACCACGTCTTCTCGACTCCACCCTCCAGCTCCCACAGAAGATGGCGGAGGGATACAAGTGAAGCAGCTCCCGGGCTACAGGCACAGATGCAAGAAGGGGCCACACTCACCAGAGCGTCCACAGTCTGCACAGGACACCAGCTCTTCAGGCCGCCCACTCTTCTTGTTCATGTTAGAGCCCCCCAAGCAGAAGTCACAGTAGTTGTTGGGAATGACTGTCCCATCCGGTCCTTTCTGGGCTATAGAAACATTAAAAGAAAAAAAAAATCTGATTTTAGGCTGACAGGAGTTTCTACTGGCCCCATTTCTCCCACAGTGTGACAGAATCTGCTCTAGAAAGAATATCAAGTCTAGAATGCAAGGTTTTGTTACAACCAAGTTATTAAGTTGCACTACATTTTCTTTTTGATCCTCTTCAGCTCAACAGTTCCTTTTTTTTTTTTTTTAAGATTTTATTTATTTATTTGCAAGAGAGAGGTAATGAGAGAGAGTGAGAATGGGAGGGGGAAGGTCAGAAGGAGAAGCAGACCCCCTACTGAGCAGGGTTTTTTTTTCCCCCCAATGTGGGACTTGATCCTGGGACTCCAGGATCATGACTTGAGCTGAAAGCAGTCGCTCAACCAACTGAGACACCCAGGCACACATTCAACTCAATAGTTTTAATCCCTTGCAAGCTATCCAGAGTTTAGTTTAACTTCTGCAATATTTGCAATATTTTTTACAGAAACTACCTTGCTCCTCTGATCGCATTTCCTAGATGAACAAAGCATCCAGAAGGCCTACTAGTCAAGTAAAACTCTCATCTCTGAACAACCAGCCTTCAGGGCTTAGGCCTCAAACAGCAAGTAGCAACCATAAACAGTGGTGGGATGAGTGGGAGAGAGAATGGGCAATGTCTAGGTCTTGCCCTTGGGAAAGATGATCTTGTTTGGGAGATATTCCTTCTGTCCCTGAAAATGAAAACAAAGCAGCACCGATGGTAGTCATTTCCAGGAAGGACACTGAAGATGCTTCTGGGGACTCTGATGAACATCTTGCCAGGTACACAAAGGTCCACCCTTGTTCAGCCTCATCTCCCTGAAGTCCAGACTCATGTGTATGGAGAGAAACCAAATCTAATTAACCAGCAAACCTCAAGGGCCTAGAACCAGACCTGGACACTCAGCTCAGCCTCATGCCAAAGATAAGTTGAATGGTGAGTTGGTGAGCGCGCCTTGAGGCTCAAGACTTTCGTAAGCCACCCCTGCCCAAGGTCCTTATCCAAAGGCAAAGAAAAATTTTGGGATGTGATCTTAAAAAAACAAAGCTTGTGAGAACGGCACATTCTCAAGCACTGAGATCATTCTCAGTTCTAGAGGCTGGCTGAAAAAGCTTGGACAGGTTTCTTTGCATGGGGAGAAATGCCTCCATTCTCCTGTTTTTTGATCCCTATTGTGGAGATGCATCTGTCACATGAACACTCCCTGTTTGCAATTAGGAAGAAAAGTCTGTCTGTTTATGGGATCAGCCTAAACCACGGGGGTATCTTCCTCCTCGCTATACCCAATGTCTGCTGCTATCTTTCATTATTTACTGGTTAACATTAATCAGGGTCCCGTAGGGTACGAATCTGTAAAAGGAAGCAGATATGTGAGCAGAAATACCATCCAGACAGTAAGTGATAAACGGATTCACCCACTTTAATATGATTCCCTCTGGCCTTCACTTCCTCCATGCCTCTGCTTTGCCTCCGGGAATAGAAAAACTTACCTGGGGAAGGCAGAAGACAAAAGCTCGCAGAATTATATTATAGAGAGTTAATCCATTTATCAGTTGCTATTTGGATTGTTTAATCAGTTTCTAAGTCATTGATTTTCATCTTGAGGGAGGCAGACAATTCTCTGCAAAAAAAAGGTGTTGGCTGTTGGGGGCAAACAGAGGAGCTGGCCACACCCTATGGCCTCTTGGGTGTGGATTTTTTCTTTATCACTCACTCTATCTCAAAGACACCATAGGTCATTAAAAAACGGTTTTGCAAATAATCTCCAAAATCAGTACCCCTGCAAAAACTGTCCTCTAAAATTTTCATTGCCCAAATCCAGAAGAAAGCTCCTTTCATCCCTCTCTCTCATTTGCCATCTTCAACATTTCTAGAACTCTCAAGAAAATCCAAGCATGTCTATGAAGCAAATAAACTCAGGATTTTCTCATTAAGAGACTATCCTAGAAATCAATCAAAAGGGGAACAGGAAGAAGTGGGGTGTATGAAATTCCGGGGCTGAGTGTAAACCAGAGCTAACTTTCATGAGTGATAGGATCTAGAAAGAAAATATGGAGATGCCAGTCACAACTCAGGTAGCTACCCGTATGAAAAGCGATCAAAGATCAAAGGCGTCCATGTGTATCATCCCACTAAAAATCTCAGGAGCCCCAGCCTCACCATCTACCTCTCCTGTTCTTTTAGGGACTTCCTATTATGTCAGATTTTCTCTCCTTTCACAAAATCTTTAAGCAACCAAAGAATCTGGTTTTCTCCAACACAGTGTGTATGTATGCCTTGCGATTTATGAGGATGAAGTAGAATAGAGTATAAGAACACCTGGGTGATTCTTCACGGTCTTTCCCACCAACAGACCATGGGTAGAATACCCTCATTGAATCATGGGCTCCAATACTGCAAGAAGTTAAAAAATTCAGAGATGATCTAGTAGGGCAAAGCAGATGGTGATAGAGAAATTGGTCCTGTGTAAAAAGAACAAAAGAACAGAATTTAATTCATCTAATGAAGAGAAATTTCTGAGAGGGCTGAATCAGAGCAGGATCCTCACATATACCTGTGTTGGTTGCTGGCCATATAAAGTGCCTGCCTGGCCAAGGGCGTAAAGAAGGTGCTAAGACCCCAGTTGAAGGCCCTGTTGTATGGCGCTGTGACATGTCAGGGCTTGGGGAGAGGAGGGGTACCATTTTAGTCTAGCAATGACCCAGTAGAGAAAATGACAGTGAATACCTATGCTTCATTTTTGGCAAAATCCTACACTCTTCTCCTAACAGTGAGCTCAGAGCCTCGTTTCATCTTGCTCAAAGGGTGTAGGATTGACGAAGCAAACGCTTCTGGTTCTGGTTCTCATACTTTTTGGTATTTAGGATTGGTTTCAGTGTGAGAGTTTTCCCGTAGAGCTCTCCTAGTTCCCCAGTCAGAAGGACCAGTGAGGCTTGGGGAGGCCATTCTCTTGACATCACTTTCTGACCCTTCTCTTCTTTCTACATGGGTACACCTGCCTCAACTCCCTGTACTGAATGATCTCCTCCTTCAGGTCAGATACCATGTCTAACTCATCACTGAAACACCTATAGGCCCTGCACCCAGGAAATGGTTAACCACAATGCAGAGGACGAATGGCTTAGAAAAGGATGGCAGAGATGTGAGTTGACAGCCCAGTGACACCCCTGGGACATCCTCCTAGTGGGGACAGAGCACTGTGTTTGTTTTCCCTGTGGTAGAGTTATCTGTCACTCTGAATATCATTCACGACACGGCTTATTTCCCAAGTCCTCAGAGAGAAGTGCTGGTCCACATCCCGATGGATTGGTCAGTCATCTGGCCTGGTGTCAGGTCTAGCTCCCACAGTAAACAAGAGTGGGTGGCTGAGGGCCCTGGGTTGCTGGAATAATAACCCCACACACCCCTACTATGGGAGGGGAAGCACTATCTTGTATGCAAACATGTAAGAAAGCATAAGACTACAATTCACTGTCCTTGAGAAGGGGACACCAGCTTGCTCCTACCCATGTAGCCTCCCTCCTGTTAAACAGTTTCTTGAAAAGAAAAAGAAGGAGTCATTTATTACGCTAAACCATGACAGATCTTCCATTGGAGGTTTTACATACGTTGTTTCACTGATTCTCACAAAAACATGGTAAAGTGGGGATTATTTGAAGATGACGTAACCAAAACCCAAAGAGATTATGGTCTTGGCTTCACCCCTGGGTCGCCTATGTCCCCAGAGACTGTCTCCTGGAAAGTCCAGAGGCAAACACTCCCTAGCCACACCTTGCATATAAAACATTTCATAAATCTCTTTAGACTCAACTTGATTCACCCAATACGTCATTTAGGAAGCCCAAAGGGATAAAAATGATTGAGATTGGCCTGATAAAAGCAGAAATTCCCTTTGAACTTAAATTTCATGTTCCTACCACGGTAATCCATACTGGGTGATCCTGTTTATTGTCCCATTCTCTGTGAAAACAATTCTCCAGAGAATTCCAGAGGCTCTGGAAGGAATTTTTTTAAAGTAAGGCTTACACCACAACTCTACTGGCCTATGGCCTGACCCAGCCATGAGCAATTTCCTGGTACCGTGTATGAGATCATTATAAAAAGGATTTTACTATAAATAGGAAGCTCACACAGACCTTGCAAGAGGGATTTAAATAGAGATTCTGCTTCTGTTTATGGGAAATTGAGTCCCACTTCATAGAATAAGACAATGGGAGGGCAAAGGCCCGAGTGGTCTCTCGATGGCAGCGTCCATAATGATGGATTTGGTTTTCTGTTGATTAATGTTCATGGGCTGAGATCATGTAAGAGATACAAGGAAGCTGCCAAGAAAATAAAGTGAGCCTTGAGACTTTAGGAATTTACCTGGGGGAGATAACTCTACAAAGCTCAAGGGGGGAGGGATGGAAATCAAGACCAAAGTTCATGAAGAAACACTCCCACGCACACACACATATATAAATAAATAGGAGGTGGGAGGGAGCCTTCCAATCAAACCAAGAGAAAGGAAAAGCCAAGCCCCAAAGAGTCCTACCACCACACTCAGTTAAGGGTGAGCAGTCCTTCTGGAAAGGTACTTATAGTCCACTTCGATCGGGCCACAGGTCTCTGGCTAATGAGGCCCCAAATCTTCCCTAAAACTACCACCCAGAAAGGTTGTCTTTCCCCCCTTGGGTCCAATCTCTGCGGTGCCCTGACTGCCACTCCAGAAATGGGAGGCATGGCCAGGACAGTCTGGCCACCAGCAACAGCCCCCCTGCCAAGATGGAAGCTGCATCCCGAGTGTCCTAGGGAAATGGGAAGCCAGAAGTTTAGCGCCGCCCTCCCAACCCACAGCCCATCCACAAAAGCATGACTTCACATTCTGAGCAGACGCTCAGACCACCTGCCAGGGCCTGGTGCGCACAAGCACGCGGCCGTGCTCCATGCCTCCTACCCAGCCCTGCTGCCCAGCCCTGCCACCCATCAGCTCTCTCTTCCGGGGCCTGCGAGTTGGGGTGTGCAGTCCTTGGGGAACCAGGGGGCAATGAGAAGAGCCCTCCAGGAGGAGCCTTGCTTCTCCTCGCCCTTCTCACTGGCTCCTCCACCACCCTCCCTGGCTGACAGTTCCCATCCCTCCACAGGGCTGACCTGTTTCCATGGCAACCGGAATCCTGGGCTCTGGCAGCCTCTGGTCTTGCCACCTGTTATTACTTCATCTCTCAAGTGTAAAGCATCCTAGCCAGGGCCACTTGGCTGTGCAGAGCGCGTCTTCAGAGGACGGAGGAAAGAAAAGGGCCGAGGAAAGAGGGAACGCAGAGAGGCAGCCCCGGGCTGGCCACTCAGGACACGCACACGGGCCAGGCCCGGCGAGAAGAGGAAGGGAAGGCCAGGAGGGAGGGTGGAAGCCAACGTGCCTTCCCTGCAGAATCAGGGAGCAGGCCTCAGCTGGAGGCCACCACCACATCCCGCCACCTTGTACCCAGCCTTTAATGAGGGCTGTGGGAGGGGCGGGCGGCGGGCGGGCGCCGGGGCAGCTGCACACAGCTCTGCGTGGGCCCACGCCGAGCAGGGGAAGGAGAGGGTTAAAGGAGCCAGATAAAGACTGTGGGGAAGGCTGGACCAGAGGACAAACAGAGCCTCAAAGCCTGGATAAATGGCCTTAATTCTCATGCTCTTGCTCACCCTACTCCTTACGTGTTTACTCATATAAATTATCCCCAAGGCCTGACACCTTTTTTCACCGCTTTCCTAGAACTGATGAAAAAATAAATCCTACAGATCCAAGGAATAAAAACGTTGGGATTCCATTCAGGCCCGTTCTTCTTGGCCACTAATTCAGGCCCCACCCCAGGGCTCCAGAAGGAAGACAAATGAGGCCGACCTCCTCACACGCAGGAAGGCAAGGGGACTGCGGAGCCCGGCAAGGAAACGGGCACCTTGGCAGGCCATGGGAGGCCACTCCTCACCCGCCCGTTTGGGCCACCAGTATCCTCCCCCGCAGAGAACTCGGTCTCCGTCACCGGCCGTTGTGCCACCTAGGGCTGGGGACAAAAGTGAATGTAGGTGAGGTGGAGAGGGGCTGCAAAGGCAGAGTGATTCCAGGCCCTGAGGTCAGTCCCCCGGCAGAAACGAAGGCCAAGGGCTGATTCGGTGTCTTCAAGTTTACGGATGGGCCTAAATTCGCCACAGCCCATGGTGTTCAGGACAACACAAGAAGGAATGGGCTGAAATGGCCGAGAGAGCTGCAGGAAAGCTGGGAGCCGAGCCAGTCGGACAAAGGCACAGGAGGCGGAGCGGGCTTCTCCAAAGAGGCCCTGGGCCCCGGGGTGGCGTGCCTGCCTGGCTAGAGGCAGAAGAATATGCTACGTGACACTGTAAGGTCCCTTTCCGGCCTATGATTCGATGATTCTAATGGGGCGAAGGAAGAATCAGAAAAGTGAGGTCTTCCAAACCCAGAGGGACCTCAGCCTCTCATCACTGTGTCACCTGCGTGGCAGCGTCTCTCTCCGTCTGCCGAGAGCTCCCTGAGGGCAGGAGCAGGGTCCTTAGTGATGGAATCCCCAGCACCTGGCACCGTGGCCGATGCCGTGCTGGCCAGCAAATACTTCAGGAAAGGCTGGACAATCTTCACAGAGGTGCTTTGGACAAAGTAAAAACTGAGGCAGAGGGAAGTCGAAGACTAGGAGTCGAGTGGGTGTCGAGTGTCCCCCAAGGACCGAGTGACCATTCTAAGGCACTGCCGGCCTCAGTCCTGTTCATAACAGGGACAGGAAGAGGGAGCAGCAGAAGTCACTGGGGACCCATCGGAGAGAAGTAAGCTGTGGTGGAGAAAGCCAGTGGGCCTTCCCTCCCTCGGGAATCCTCTCCCTGAGACATTTCTTGGAAAACCAGGATGGAAGGAGTTAAGAATTCCCAGATTCGGTTGACTTCAGAGCCCCTTGAACCCCATGTTCGAGAGCCTCTCACCAGGGCCCCCACAGAGCTGGAGAGAAAACAGGCTGTCTTACTATGTGTCTGAGGGGCTGCAGAATCTTTATACAAGTTGTAAATGTGCTGTCAGTCGCCCCACTCACCCTTGCACCTACTTCCATTTCTTCCATTTTTGTGGAGTCCAAAACTCACACCATTAGACATACACCTTGAGAACACTGACTCCTAAACGCTGTGCTGTGACAACAGAAGACACGTCTGCTCACATCAATGTCTCCGTCCTGGCAGACGTTATTTGGTTAGAGCTACGACTTGCCGGGAGTTTGGACAGCACATCCCCGATTCTGGGCCTGGGTGGTCACATGACCCATCGGCCATGTCCTTTGTGCTCCAGGCCCAGGTTGGCAACTTTGGGATTGTCACTGAGGCTTCAGAGAAGTGAGGGGAAAAAAAAAACAACAACAAGCAGAGCTGATGACTTTTTGCAGTGCTGATTAGGGAAAGCATGAGAAGATATTTCAATTTTCCAGTGGAAGGTCATGTGGGTCAGTTCATGCCCTGGCGTAGCAACTTGTTATTGCCACCAAATGAGTTAGGGGAAAGGAGAAACGTTTAATTTGAGAGTAACTATGTCAGCAGGGCTCTGAATGAAGTGGAGTCATTCCCCTTAGAGAATTGCAGGACATCTCCGCGTTTTAGAGCAGGATAAGCCTCATCCGTCTAAGTTGTTAGGATATTATTACTGTGATATTAGAATTCAGCAAGCCCCTCGGTCTCTTGTTCAGCCTTGCCTCTCTCCACCCCTCTTCACCACCACCTCCAGGGGACTCGGCCATGTCAACCCCAGCAGCCCACAATGGACCAGCATTTTCTAGGTCCTTTGGACTGAAAAGCAGTACTCAAGAAAATGAAAAGGATATGCCTCGAGTGTCAGATCTGAGGATTAGGGCAGAGTTGAGAGACCACAGAGCAGAAGGGCAGTCCGGCCCAGGAATGAGGGCCCAGGTGGGGGACATGCCCAGAAAGCAAGCCAGGAAGCCGCTGCTGAGAGCCACAGACGCGTCGTTTGCCATCCTAGGACAGAACTTTAGGAAAAGAGTGAAAACCAAGTCTATCCCCTGGGTTTCACAGTGCAACCTGATTCCTGGTCAGTCATCTTAATTCAGTGAATCCACAAGAAAAAAGAAAACAAACTGAACATCAGGTTCCAAAAACTGGATTTCTCTAAGGCAGTGGTTCACCTGGGAACTTGTTAAAAATGCAAATTCTAGGTCCCTCTGCAGACCTACTGAGTCCAAACTCCTGTAGGAGGACCCAGCAGTCTCTGTGCTAAGGAACAGGTGATTCTGATGGGCTCAAGCTTGAGAATCACTGCTCTCTGACCACACGCGTGTCCCGTATGTGTTCTGTTCATGCTGTGCTTTATATGAATTGACTCATTGAATCTTCACGTAACCCCGTGAGATAGACGCATCAATGTTCTGATTTTACATAGATCCTCTCACGGCACAAAGAAGCGAGGTAGCTGTCTCGGGTCACATGTCAACAAGCGGCTACACTGGCTTCCAGGCCCACCAGCTACTACCCTGCCCTGGCCACAGAAGCCACACACCTGAAGGAAATCAAGTCAGGGTGGATGGCCGGCCTCAGGGCTTCTCAAATGTGAGTGCTGTGCAAACAAACCAGGTAGGCCTCTCACTAAAATTCAGATTAGGATTCACTGGTCTGGCTTAGAGCCTAAGACTCCACATGTCTTACAAGCTCCCCCACTGGGTAGCCAACCGTCGAGGTCTGCCTGGCACTGGGGCGTTCCCAGGGCACAGGACTTTCAGTCTATAACTGGGAATGTCCTGGGCAAACCTGAGGAGTTGGCCACCTGGGTTCCAGAGGATGTTGAAGCTGCTGATCTCACTTTGAGAAGAAATAACGCAGACCCACAAGGTGAAAAGTTTGGATCATATTTAAATGCTTTATAAGTTCTGAGAGTGGAGTATGGCATAATCTATTTTATGTTTTAAAAAGACCTGGGGCACCTGGCGGAGGGGGCGGGGCTCGGTCAGTTGAGCATCCAACTCTTGCTCTCGGCTCAGGTCTCAATCTCACGGTTGTGAGTTCAAGCCCTGCACTGGGCTCTGCGCTGGGTGTGGAGTCTACTTCAAAAATATACCTTTAAATAAAAATAAAAAGACCACTTTGGCCAATCCATGGAGTAAAAACAGGCTAAAAGACCAATCAAGAAGTTGCAGGGATTCCAAGCAGGAGCTGGTGGAGGCCAGGAGATGAAGAAAGGAAGATGGCCTTGGAGTCTATTTTGGAGGGGAAGCTGAAGTAGTGAAGGAAAATAAAGCCAAGGATGAATCCCAGGTTTTCACTTTGGGCACAGCATTATGGTTTTTAAAGAACAAGGTCAGAAAGAGAAATATATGAGAGCTAAGACAGGAAAGACTGCGAGAAGCACAAATGGAAGATGCAGGAAAATTACTGAACTACGCAACGTGCGATTTTTTTTCTAGAGTGAGATTCATTTACGAATTAAAATCTCGGGCAGATTTGTAATGGGGGGAGTTTCACATAACACCACAAACAGCTAAAGTTAGTTTTGAAGATTAAAAGTGCTTACCATGGACTAAATTGCATCTCCCCCAAAATGTATATGTTGAAACCCTACCCCTCCGGGCGACGGTATTAGGAGGTAGGGTCCCTGGGAGGTGATCAGGTTTAGATGAGGTCATGAGGATGGCAGGAATAGTGCCCTTATATGAAAAGACACCAGAGAGCTCACTTCTCTCTACCATCCTGTATCAAGGAAAAGCCATGCGAGGACGCAGCAAGAAGGTGGCCATCTCCAACCCAAGAGGAGAGCCCTCATTGAACAGACACAGCAGCACTTTCATATTGGACATCCAGTCTTCAAGATTGTGAGAAATAAATTCCTATTGTTTAAGGCACTTAGTCTCTGGTATTTTGCTAGGCAATCCAAGAGAAGTGCCCATTAATACATTCGTTTCTTTTGAAAAGCCATGATGCACTCCACAATTGGCCTACAGGTGAAAATTAAGAGATACCACTAGGACAAAGATCCCATCTTTGAGATTAGGAGCATCACTTGGGGTTCCAATGTCCTGACTTAATTGAATGGTGTCCAACTCAAGCACATTCACATCTCAGCTTCCCATCTTGCTAACCATGTAACTTGGGGCAAGCGATGCCACCTTTCCAAGCCTCAGTCCCAGCACGTGTTTCATGGGCTGTGAACGTTATACGAGAGACAACATGTGCAAAGTGCCCGGCATCTAGTAAGCCTTCTGTCCTTTCTTCCCCTCTTTCTTCTCTTATGTAAAATAATTTATTTCTGATAAAGGTGGGGGGGGAGTCAAAGGCCTAAAGACACTTCCCAAGAAGTGACACATGATGGGAGAATTCACATTCATGCACCATGTCTATAAGCACATTGGCTGGAGTCCGTGTGCCTTGGTGTCCTCTAGGGGACACAGCACCCACCTACCTTCCTTATGGGGCTGCTGTGAAGAGGGAATGAGAGAAACATGGCCTGCCTAGAGCAGTGTCTGTCTGACACATTCAAGGAATGTCAGGAAGTATTACTGTCATGGTCATTACTCAGGACGTGAAACTCTTCAATTCAGAATCTTCTAGGTAATTGGGCCAAAATGTGAGAGAAATCAAAGAGGCTCCCCGGAAGGTAAGGGGAATGGGGAAATGGGATAGTAAATATGGGGATGTTACAATGGTTCGCCTCAGCCCCACGTTTTCTCCTGCTGGGTTTCCTGCATTCGTCTTACTTCTCCAATTAAACCAGAAATTGTCCTGGGGCTAAGACCACGTGCTATGTTTTTTTAAAGGCCCAATTATACTTAGCCCCACACGTGGGCACATGCACAGTAAGTGCTTAATAAATACCCACGTTTCGCCTGTGTGGGATTGCTGTCCTCCATCTATGGTTTAGCAAAGGATGCACCAGGGCCGGGCTGGGCTCTGGTAGGTATGCCTGATGCCAGAGAGACCCCCACAGGCAGTTAGCTTCCCGGTATCACACAGCCACAGACGGGCCCTGATTCAGATTCGCCATCTGTGGTCATAGACATGCTCTGTTGGTCCGAATGGCACAGAGACGGGCTATCAGCATTCGCAGTGGGCAGGCATGGTGCCAAATACCTACATCGTCTCGCAACAGGCAGCAACCCCAGGAGGTCAGTACGGTTACTCTCTCCATCTTACAGACGACGCAACAAAGAAGCAAAGAAGTGTGAGTGACTGACCCACAATCACACAGGCACAAGATGGCAGAGTGGCAAGGTCGGAACTCAGAGTCTGACCTGGCCAATTCCATGGCCATTCTCCCAGCCAAACGCCCTGAAAAATTAACTCCAACTCTATCCTCAATGCCAGAGGGAGACCTCAGGTTGCTCTTTGCTTGCTTCACAATCTGTAAACTCTTTAGTTAAATAATAATTCACCTGAAGAACACCTGTGGTTAGTTTCGAAATTCATTCTTCAGGAAGTGAGAAGCAGCTCGCTTTTCCAGACAGAGCCCTGTGTCTGAATTTTCTTCTCTCTCCCCTGGAACAAAGCCTGAATTTCCTGCGTCAAGGTTGGTAAGTGGTGGATTGTGTGTGCTTTATGGTTTCTCAGGCACCTTCAGAGTGATCCAAAATCCTTAAGCTTGTGTCAAAGGCAATTTTCACTCTCTCTCCTAAAGCTCTCTTCATTGCCCCCGGGCCATATGCTAGAGGACAGAGATGTCAGGAGACTAACGTCTGTTAGATCTTTCCCATCAGTGTAGCAATGACATCATATGCTTCTTTTAGGTAATTTGCACATTATCAGACTAATTTTCAGATTATCTAATCAGCCGACATTACCCTTAATCAACTCAGTTCTCCTCTTCCAGTCCTGCAGAGCACACTATGCCCTCCAAAGGCGTGCTAGTGTGGGGCCTTCTCTTCTCTTGGCAGATACCGAAAGCCTACCTATGTGCCAGGCACACCATCACTGGGCAGAAGACAGACACCTCTCAGGACCCAGGACAACCTGACTTCCACTCCAGGGACCTGAGACACAGGCTTGACATAAATTTTATAGATCCATGTTTTTAAAAAGCACTTCCCTCTTAGGAGCTCCAAGTGTGTTATAGAGAACATTTTCTACTCATTTACACTATCAGGTAAAAGAGATATACCATGAGACAATTAATAGTATGTCAAACAACTTTCTTTATAAATCATTTGTCCTTGCCTTCTAGTAATTACTACTGTGGCTCTCCTTTGCATACAGGATGCCAGCTACACAGCCTGGCATACAGATGGTAGCTCCTGCTCACTTTCCCACCGTTCTTCCAATGCTACAGTCAGACCCAACTACAATCCCTTGTCTGGGGCATTGTGCTATTTCATACCTCCCTGCCTTTGCCCCTACCTGGGAAGCCCTCTCCCTCCTGGGAAGTTCCTCTTGAATCTTCCAGAGCTAACTTGAATGTCCCCTCCTCAGTGAAGTCTTTCCAAATCCCCAATGTAGTGGTTCTCAAGTTCCTACGTGCCCCAGAGTGCCCAGTACAATACAGATTGCCATCCCCACCCTCAGAGTCTCTGTCTCAGGTCTGGTGGAATCTACATTTCCAACAAGTTCCCAGGGGATTCTGACATCACACTGGGAGCATGGCTGCCCTAAGGGGTACAAAGCATATCGTGCCCTTGAGCCCTTGGCCCTTCACTATTCTAGACATACTCCACTGCACACTCCTTCTCAGGACAGAGATTAAGACAGTGTCTAGCACAGGGATACGAAGCCAATGGATGGATGGACACACAGATGCATGTATTAGACTGAATTTATTTACACAGTTTTTCCATTGGTACAGGACCTCATCAGTGCTCACACCCACCCCACCTCCCAGAAAACTACCTTGAAATCATCACTTTAGTAGATTCCCCCTGTCCGTGGAAGATAAAAGGAAGTTAAAGAAGAGTTGTGGCATGGTGAGCATGGGTCAAAGAGTTCTGAATTCTAATCCAGTTCTCTCTGCTACCCTGGTCCCCCAGGACTGTTTACCAAAGTAGCATTTCAGAAGTCACAAGAGAATGGTTCTGAGTGGGGTGCCTGGCTGGCTCAGTCGGTTAATAAGCGTCTGACTCCTGATTTTGGCTCAGGTCATGATCTCAAGGTCATGCAATTGAGGCCCACATTGGGCTCTGTGCTCAGTGGGAAGTCTTCTTGAGATTCTCTCCCTCTTCTTGTCCCTCACCTTCTGTCCCTCCCCCTGCTCACTCACAGACTCTCTCTCTCTCTCTCTCTAAAATAAATAAATAGGGGCATCTGCATGGCTGAGTTGGTTAAGTATCTGCCTTAGGCTCAAGTCATGATCCCAGGGTCCTGGGATCAAGCCCCATGGGCTCCCTGATCAGCCAGGAGTCTGCTTCTCCTTCTCCCTCTGCCCCTCCCCCATTCATGCTTGCTTCCTCTCTCTCTCAAATAAATTAAATCTTTTACAAGTAAATAAATCATTACTGAAAGAGAGAGAGAGAGAATGCTTCCGAGTGGCACCACTCAGAGTCCTAACCTGCCCCAGCCAACCCCCATACACATGTAGTCTACGCGTATGTGCTGGTACACACACAAACACACACACACACACACACACACACACACACACACACATACACATGGTGATTTCATTTGTAGAAAGCAGACACAAGTGCTCAGAGAAATGCAAGAAGGAAGAAGAATCCGGCCTCACACAGGGAGGGAGGGGATGGGTGATGGCTTAGGTAGGGAAGACCCCATCAGAAAAGTACTATCCCCTAAGGTGAAGGTCGGAGCTCCAAGCATCCCAGTGCTGCCTAGAGTGGAGGCAGAGAGTCAAGGGCATGAAGGAAAGGGGACAAACATACAGAAGGGACAAGAAGTGTGTCCTCAGGAGAAAATGAGCAGCGAGGAGAGGAACAAAGGCGAGAGAACATGGGCGGGAGGGGCAGTGGATTGCTGAGCTGGCAGCCCGGGGCAGCCTGAGGCTGGGCAGGGAGGGAGGTCAGTGCTGGCTCGCGCAGTCCGCTCTGCCCAAAAGCAGCAGCAGGCACAGGCGTGAGCATCGGCTTGGCTGGAGGCACAGTTGGGGGGTGCGGCGAGGGACGGAAGGCAGACCAAAGTCAAAAGGTCTCTCCTGCTGCAGGTGGTGCGAGCACAGATGCCCGTGCCTCGGAAAACTCCTGAGTCGGTAGGGCTGCTTCTCCCGGAGGCCTGCGTGTGCTCACGAGCAGCTGGGCCACCCTGCGGCTCTGCTAAGGAGGGAGAAGTCAGCATTCCCACTTTGTTGGCGTCCAGAACTTTTCCTGGGGGAAACTGCAGATCAGCCTCTTGGATGAAGCTCTCCTGCCTCCCTCCCCTAGCCCAGAAGCCTTGCCCAGGAAGGATCACAAAGCTGGGACCTTCGAGGCTGCAGAGCTGTCACATTCAATTCACCACACAGCCCCAGTGGCATTTAGGGGCAGGATGGATGGGAGCCCACCCCCACCCCAAACAGTGGGAGCAGCTAATGACTGCGTATTAATGATGCCGGCAATTAGCGCTCACGAGAAAATGGTTGGGGGGCTGCTCACCAGGGGAATGTGGGAGGGGACAGAGCAGACATTCGGGGCAGCAGACAGATTGGTGGCATGCACGGTGCAGAGAATCTGGGAAGAGCTTCTATCTCTCAGATTTTGTTCAGAGAAATTGGGCAAGAGGGAAGGAATGGCTTCTGTGGACCCAGGGGCCTTCCTGCCACACCCTCCTTGCTAGCAAAATTGGAGTTAATCACAGAGTTCTCAGAGGCATTGTGAGCAGATGTTGTTAAAAAGATGTTTGTGAAGGTTCTGGAACTTTCCTCATGTAAGGAGGCCCCAGATGAACCCAGGGACAGCTATTGCTTTCTATGCAGCTTAAAACCCTGGGGTAGTCTGATGAGGCTTTTTGAAGAATTCAGTTTGTCACCAGCAGGTGAGAGGGGAAGGAGAGAGGACTCGCAGCCAGACTCGGGACGCATCTCCATCCAGGAGGAAGAGAGACACCATTTCCTGACTAAGCAAGGCCATCTGGCCTCACGGTGAGACATGAGGAGACAGAAGACGCTGAGTCACGAGCGTACCCAAGGAGATCCTGATAGACGGAGGGAAATGGGCCAGCGCACACCCCAGAAGTCAAGAGCCAGCGGGTGTGGGTGCAGGTGTGGGGGAGCCAGCGGGGATGTCTGAGGAAGAGATTTCCTTGATCCGCTTCGAGCCTGCATCGTACCTGGGGGACCACGAGGAACCTTCCTCTGCTGTGGCCATTGCCATGCACTCACACAAAAGGGACACAGACAAAAGAGAAGCATTCCAGACCCTACTGCATGAGTAAAGCACAACACAGGGACCAAATAGCTTGACATTTGAGAAGAGATGTAAAGAAGATAAGCCAGCACTGGGGGGACTGGGAAATAATACCGAGTTAACAAATACTTCAGAGAGAGCAACCGTGGCTAATAAATACTTTCCAGATAGCAACCCAAAAGAGATCATTCTCAGCCTCCTTTGCCAGAAGAGACAATAGGTACGCCTAGGCCCCTTAGATCAGAGAAGGGGTAAGAGGAGAAACAGAGGGACGCAAATGCCAGCTGCCCCGTACATTTTCCTTTCTGAAAGGCTCAACCCCGGGAACCTCTCCGAGGGAGGAGAGAGAGAAAGAGCAAGAGAGAGAGAGCTCAGCACGACTCAGAAGCTGGCACAGGGAGGTGGGCCAGCTCTGTCAGACGCCCCTGTCCTGCTTCCCAGTCTCTGTCCAGGTGATAAGAGCAGGCAAGGAAATAAGGGTCTGTCACATGAAAGGCTTGAACCCTGTGAGTGAGTCGGAATTAAAGAAGGTATGTGGGCTGAACTGGGTCCCCCCCAAAAATGTGTATGTTGAAGCCCCGACCTCAGGCCTCAGAACGTGACTCTTCTGGGATAGGGCCTTTAAAGAGGTGATTAGGTTACGGTGGGTATCCTTCTACGTCACTGGTATCCTTCTAAGAGGAGACTTGGGCACACAGAGAGACAGCAGGGGTGCATGATCACAGACGGACCACCGTGCGAAGAGGCAGAGAGAGGGCAGACACAAGTCCGCGACAGAGGCCTCTGAGCGAACCGCCGCCAATGACACACTGGTCTGGGACTTGCAGCCTCCAGGAGAACAAGAAAAAAAATCTCTGGTCTTTAAACCACCCAGCCTGTGGTATTTTGTTATGGCAGCCTGAGCACACTAATTCAGAAGGCAACGTCACAAGGAGAAAGGAGGGTGGGGTTAGGCAACACTGACACTAATCCCAAGAAAGGTCTTGGCCAAAGTATGCTAATTATTTCAAATATCTGATGAGTAGCCGGTGGACATCTGTTGACTCAGATGATGGACTAAAATGTGCAGAAGCCACCCCCAGATCCTAGAGTCTGATCCCTTTCATTACACCACATCGTTCGCCTTAAGAATACCTACCACAAAATCTTGTGAACAAAATAAAAAAATAGACGGCATATCCACAGTTATTCTTCACCTAATGATCTTAGAATGACCCACACCTCGAAACAAGCTCTTAAGACTCCATCATGCCACCCCATTTTGAGTTTTGGACAAGTGCACTCACCATGCTTGCTGAGGGAATGTTCGAGTGAAAAGCATGGAAGCTCAAGAGCAGTATTTCTAAGGCAGGAGAGCCCTGAACCAACACTGTGACCCCCTACAAAAGCCAAGACAACAGATCCAGAATATTCTACCTCTCTTGGTGCCCAAGGCAACATTTGAAATGTCCATCTGAATTGACATACCGAAGGGCTATGCCCAAGTCAGGTCAGCCCCTGTGAATGGAACTTCTGGAGCTGAGGGAAAAAGAGGAACAGGTCTGGCATTTGACAACAGCCAGATAACTGGCTTCCCCTCTACTTAACACTCACCTCCCTTCCTCTGGGAACAGAACTGGGGTCGCCACTTGGCCCAGCTCACTCTAAGCCTGGGACTCAGAGGACCTACGGGGAAGCTGGGATTACATTAAAAGAGCCAAGTCGTCACAGAACATTGAAACCAACCCACGGGGGCCACCAAAGATGCCAGAGATGAAAAGGAACCCACTCGCCTTGCCCACCCACATCACCACTGCCCCAACCCGACAACTGGAAACTCACGTCTGTGGTTCTCATTTCTGTGGTTAGGTGGGGACCGGGTCTCCTGGTCCTGAGCTTCATCGCCCTCCTCGCTGGCCAGGTGAGTGTGAGCGTAGTGGTAGCTAAGTCCTGGCCGGTTCTTGTAGCGCTTGCCACAGACTAGACAGGAAAAGAGAAGAGGGAAAAAGCAAAGATGAGCAACCTCTGCAGTCACTGCCAGCATTCTCCCAGGCAGTGACTCCCATCTGTCTGCCCCAGAGCTGTGTTTCCCTTAAGAAGGGTCTCCCACTCTTGGACAGAGCCAACACCCCAGTCACAGCACGGGCCCAGGATAAGAAAAAACAGAAAAGTAAAGGAAGGAAGTTGAACTGTGTAAGAGCTCCTTTCCTATCCCTGGGCAAGTCATTTACCCTTCTCTGGGCCTCAGTTTCTGCAGAGAGAAAATGGGAATAATGATAGTATTTAACTCATGGTGTTGCTGGGATGAGTTCATCTCTATGCAGAACACTTGTAACAGTGTGGGGCACGTGGTAAGGGTGATGATGATTACAGCTTTGAGGGTAAAGAGCACTAGCAGTCCATCCAGTCCAGCACCCCATGGCCCAGCAAGCCTAAGTGATTTGCCTGGGAACACACAGCTAATTGAGGCAGAGTCACTAGAACTCAGGTCTCCCGGACCCCCATGCAGTGCTCCTTCCCCACCACATGGTGGTTAACTCTGTATAAAGTACAAAAGCTGATACAGATAATATTTTTGATGTATCACATGGTGATCTGTGATGGAAAAACACATCCCTCTTCTGCCATGAAAACCATGAGGCCAAGCCATCACTGGTAGATGTGGCAACCAAAAGCTTGTGCCCTTGGTGCTCCAGGAAGCCTCCGGTACCCAAAACTCTAGGAATGTGTCCTCACGAGCACGACCTCTCACGTGGACAGTATGAGACAAGGACACCCGGCCACATAAATACGGCTTTGTTGGGGAACAGAAGAAGAAAGGAGCAGTTCCGTTGGTTGGCTGCCCAGTACTTCAGGAACAGAAGCCCAGCTAAATGGCTGAAGACCAGACCACTCCTACTGTCAATGAAGTTGGATTTAGTTTTTCACTGTTTAGAATGATACGTGCAGCTAATTTTTAGTCTTTATCAAATGTATTTCCTCTTACCCCTGTGTTAGAGTTTTATTACAGGAAAGTCTGATCAGCCTTTCAGCATCTACTAGTGTATGACTCTCCTTCAGTTTGTTGGTACGGTGAATTATGTTGATTTCCTAATGTTTCTTCTTTTTTTTTTTTTAAGATTTTATTTATTTATTTGACAGACAGAGATCACAAGTAGGCAGAGAGGCAGGCAGGGGGAGAGAGGAGGAAGCAGGCTCCCTGCTGAGCAGAGAGCCCGATGTGGGGCTCGATCCCAGGACCCTGGGATTATGACCTGAGCCTAATGCAGAGGGTTAACCCACTGAGCCACCCAGGCGCCCCTCCTAATGTTTCTTCTTCTTGGGCCATTCCTATATTCCTAGAATGCTCTCTCTTGGGCAAAAGTACACTATCCACTTCATAAACTGCTGCATTCTGTTTTCTAATCTCGCGTTTTGGATCTATACTCAGATCTGAGATGGAGCTAGAATTTTTTACCTATCTTCTACCACGTTTCGATTTTATGGTTATATCGACTTCCAAAAATGAATTGAGGCAAATTGCTGTGTGAAACTGGACAAGCTACGTAACCTCTCTGTGCCTTTTCTCGTATCTGGAAATGATGATAGTACTACTTACCTTGAAGGGTTATAGACAGTATTTGTATCGCACTCAGTACCCCGCACATAACAGATGCTAATAAATGAGGGGTAAGGGGCCAGGACGAGGGGCTTCAGCTTAGCCTGAAGTGCCAAGTGCTAAGTGTTGGGCCCTCCTGAAAGAGGGACTTTGATCCTGGCCTCAAACAATGGAATGTAGCAATTCGTTGTACTTTCTTAATAAGGTGAGAGTCTGAAATTCAAGTCGGGGTCCCAGTGGCTCTAAGTTCAAGTCCTATAATTGGTTACTTACATTCTCTTTCTCTCTCTCTCTCTCTCTCTGTTGTAAATATATCAAAAAAATAAAACGGCACTCCACATCTCAATTCCATTTGACTCGGGAAATGGGACCTAAAGAGGCCCCCAAGGCGCACTCTGGGCCTGCTTGTGGCTTCTTCTATTTAACCTCTGTAACGATCTGAGGTCAATAAACAGCAAATCGTGGGGTCATCGGCTATAAATCCACTTAGTATCCAAGCGTAAATGTTTATTAAGAATCAGGACCGTCATCAGGGCACCTGGGTGGCTCAGTGGGTTGAGCCACTGCCTTCGGCTCAGGTCATGATCTCAGGGTCCTAGGATCAAGCCCCTCATTGGGCTCTCTGCTCCGTGAGGAGCCTGGTTCTCCCCCTCTCTGCCTGCCTACTTGTGATCTCTCTGTCAAATAAATAAAATTTAAAAAAAAAAAAAAAGGAAGAAATGGCTGAGAATTCCTTTTAAAAAAGGAAGCAGGAGAGTCAGCTCAGTATTTCCATGAGGATGCCTCTGCTGACTCCGGAAACCAATCTGCAGACCTCCCTACTACCAACTCCACAGCATTCCATTTGTGCCATTTTGTCATGTCAATTGCCACCATCTTCCTTAATCACAGAATTCCAGGGTCTTAAAAGTCATGTGGTCTCACTCATCAGATGGTTTTATTCCCACTAATGCTCAATGCCTGGGATAATTCCATGGATCGGGGAATCACGACCCACCCAAACAGATGTTTCTTCTTTGATTTCCTTGAATCCTAGTTACGACTGTACCAGAGGACTTCTCTTAAGGACAGTTTCATACCAGTTTTGGCTTAATAACAACAACTCCACATCTTGTGTTGCCATGCACATATCACAGCCTCAGAACGCATCCATTGACCAACTGATGAATGAACACGGAAATACTTTGTGGGAAAGCCAGGAGATTGGGGGTGGGGGAGGACGGAAGCGTGTAGAATCTGATCCATCTACCCACATTAATCTCATAGTAATAGGTCTTTAAACCTACAAAACCAAACCCAAGCAAAAAGCTTCCCGCATCTCCTTCCCCAACACCATAGAGAGTAATTATTTTTAAAGCAAATCCTTTTGCTAGAAAAGAGATTCCTGAAGAGTGGTCCCTAGACCAGCACCATCAGCGTCACCTGCGAAGAGCTTAGAGATGCATATTCTTGGGCTCCCGCTCACATCTACTGAATCGGAAGCTCTGGGGATGGGGCCAGAAATCTCTGTTTTAACAAGCCCTCCAGGTGATTCCGCTGCACATCACAGTCTAAGAGCCACTCTGCTAGAAGAATGAATAGATTTAGGCTTGACTCTGCTCACCCTGGTGCACCTGCTCTTTGGGATGGTGGAAGTGGCAGGTGGGGACAGTGAGACTCATGCTCAGTCATTAGAGGAAACAGAAGCAGACAGTACAGGGAGGTCATGGAAACTGGACCTCTTACCCATCATCCCCATACACAGAACTACAGAGCTCTCCTGATGGAGCTGCCTTTTTTCACCACTTGTTTATACCATCTTGTTCCTTCATCATCAGGTCTTCAAGAAAACATGTATTTAACACCTCGTATGTGCCCAGCCCTATGGCATCAGAAGACAAAGATAAAGGAACCCTAGTGCCCTCCCTCCAGGAGCTCCCATTCTGGCAGACAAGATGTACAAGGCAACAACCAAAGAGGGAGATGGACAAACACACCAGTGTGCACAGGCACCCAGGAAAGAGGAGGGGCCAGCACACCCACCTGAGTGTGGAAGGAGGGCTTTCTGGAGGAGGTGAGAGAGCTGCAGCTTGCAAGGTAGCAGAACATTACCAGACAAAGGAGGCAAAGGGTATTCAGGCAGCAAAGCACATTCCGCCCAACTCTGGGGCAGTGTGGGCAGGGGTGAAGCGTGAAGGAGTGAATGAGCAAGGAAGCTGGGCAAGACTTTGTCCTGAAAATGGGGAGCCAGGGAAGGATTGTAGCCTGAGGACCGACTTATTCAGATTTACATTTTAGAAATCCTATTTAAGACTATAGCGCAGAAGATGGATTTGAAGGTGGCAAGAGGCTATTTTAATTTTCTATGTGTGAACAGTGAGGATTTCAGGATGGGAGAGGGGTTAAAGAGAAGGAATCTGGTGGCAAGGGGTGGGAATAAGCAGCAAGGAGGAACCAAGAATGGTCTTCCTGGCCATGCCCCATCCAGCCCCTGCTTCGCTCTCCAGCCTCGCCCGACACCACATTCAACCACCTTCCCTGCCCTTCTGCCCCATTGCCTTTCCACTCCATAAACATCTTTTTTTCTACCACAGAGCCTTTGCACAAGCTCTTCCCGTGGCCCACAATGGTCCCTAGCCCCAGTATGCCTAATTAACACTTCATCATTCTTCAGAGTCAGTTCAAATGTCCTTCTCCAGGTAAGTCTCTCCAGTCAAAATTAGGACCCAAGTTTGTAACTTCCTAGGACAAATCATAGATCACTATGTGTGCCCCCCACTGGCAGCAAGCATGGCAGCCCCTGTGTCTTTGCACACTACTGCATCCCCAGTGACCAGCATGGGGAAGAGCACAGCCAGCACACAAGGTCAGTTAAGGGAAACAACAAAAACACTCAGGTTCCTATGGAGCAATAGGTCGAAGGATGAGGAGGAAAACCAGATTTAAAGAAGGAAGAGAATAAGTTCAGTCTGGGGTTGCCCTTGCACACCCTGAACTTAGGAAAGAGATGCAGATGTGGGAGGTTGGAAGGGCGGCAGTGGGAGTTAGGGTTATGGAAAGAAAGAGAGATAATGGAGAGAGGGGAAAAACGTGGACAGAGGACAGAACTCAGAAAACACCAGTATCTTAAGACTGGAGATCAAGAGTATACTTAACATGATGAGCACTGCATAAAGTATATAGAATTGTTGAATCACTACATTGTACACCTGAAACTAATATTAAAGGTAGTAAATTATACTGGGATGTAAATTATACTGGAATTTTTCAAAAAAAAATTTTTTTAAAAAGAGGTAGGATTTCCAGGATGACAGGACCAAGGATCCAATCAGTCACGGCCATGGCGAACAGCTATGGACTGTGTACCAAGTGTCAGACCAGTTCTCCTGTTTCCAGCCAATTTGCTCACAGCAACCCAAGCCCCCATTTTACAGATGAGAAGCCGGCAGAGCCAGGAGAATGCCAGATGCCTGAGAAGGGTGAAGAAAGATGGAGACGAGAAAGAGATCAGTGGATGTCACAGGGGGCCACCTTCATGAGAAGGGGATCCACAACCTCAAGGAGGACAAGATAAGACTTCAGAGGCCTAGGGTGCTCCTGGAAATGAGGAAGTGGTGACAGGGCTAACAGACCACTCCTTCCCCCAGTGAGGCTGGGTGGCGGATGGGAATGGGGGTCCGGGAGGCTGAGTGGGGCTCGTTCTTTAATAGGGCACACCCTGGGGCAGGCTCACAGGCTAAAAGGAAGGAGGCAGGAGGGAGTTTAAAAGGCAGGGTTAGGAGGAATTGGAGATAATACAGCAAGATGTCTGGCCCCAAAATAAAGCTTCTAACCCAAGTACCAGGCCTTTGAATGACTTCCTCCCAGGGACAAAAGATTTCTAAGATTTATCTTGGTGGAATTGTACCTGGATCAGACTGCTACGTTTTGATGGAAAGAAATGCCTTAGAAATCCTACTTTGACTGGATTGGAAGCAAAGGAAAACCCAGTGCTATTTAATGATACCTCCCTGCCACACCGAACACAGACGGACCAGCTTCACGGGCATGGGACCCATGCTTTCAGACAGGTCCGTGCTCAGAAGGGCCCCAAGCTTGGCTTAAGGCTTTGCTGTCACCATCTTGAAATTCTGAACATATATTGAATAAAGGGCCCCTCATTGTCATTTTGCACTGGGTCCCATAAATTGTGTATCTGGTCCTGGAAACCTGTTGGGGCTGGGGTCAGAGATCAGGGAATAAGTGACTCAAAACAAAGAACCTGGCAGCGCCGATATGCAGGTGCTGCCTCATGGAACACAGACCCCAAGCAACCCTGAGCTGGGAGTAAAACGCCCTCTGCAGTAACCTTGAAAGTCTGGCCCGAGCATGTCTGTGCCACCCTTCAGAGAGGCAGCTTCTGGCTGGTGAGTAAGGGGGTAGGCTGGGTCTGAACTGCCGGGACTCAAAGCCCTGCCAAGTCTGCTACCGACCGCCTGTGTGATCTGGGCTGAGTTGCTAACCTCTCTGTGCCTCCGCATCCTCTGGGGCCAACAGGGATGATCACCACAGCACATCTGCCTCACTTCGTCTGAGGCTTCATGAAAGAAACATTTAAAACAGTGCCTAGGGGCGTCTGGGTGGTTCAGTTGGTTAAGCAGCTGCCTTCGGCTCAGGTCATGATCCCAGCGTCCTGGGATCGAGCCCCACATCGGGCTCTCTGCTCAGCAGGGTGCCTGCTTCTCTCCCTCTGGCTGCGCTGCTTACTTGTGCTCTCTCTCTATCTCTCTGTCAGATAAATATATAAATCTTTTTAAAAAATAAATTTAAAAAAATGAAACAGTGCCTGGCTTGTCGGGAGGGGCAGCCATTGTCCGCTCTTAGCAGCACCACGGCCATCAAATCAAAGGGAATAAACCCAAAAGGGGAGTGGGTAGCTAGCCACCTCTCCTCTGCAGACGGGGGTAAGGGAGTCGCCAGAAAAAGAGGGTGGGGAAAGTACACTGAAAATAAAGTCTTAGAACCATCTGCTACCCCTTTATCACGTCAGCAGCCTCACTCTGGAATTCTCCGCTGTGCGGAATCCCACCGAGCCCAGGACTGCTGAAGCGTTCAGAGACGGCTGCGCTCCATCTTCCTACCCCTGTCTGTGTCCCCAGAGCCTGTTCCTTTGCGTCCTGGCCCTCTGAAGCCATCACCCCAGGGACCGGTCAGCCCGGTCCAGGCACAGCCCGAGGCCCTTCTTTTCACCTTGGCAAGCGTGCACCTGGATTTGTGTTCCTGGCTCCGCGCTCGGAGGGGACCGGCTGTGACAGTGAGGAAGGTCCAGCTTGCCTTCCTCTCTCTCCTTCCCCTGGGGCGCATCCATCTGTCAAGTTACAGAAATAGTGCTTGCCCACTTCCCTATCCAGGGGCTGGATTCTCCAGGTAGCACCTCCTGTCTGGAGTTATGAATACCTTCAGTGTTGCCCAGAATACTTCCAGAGCCCCCCTCCCCACTCCAAGCCCACCCTGCTCGCGCCCTGTCTGGGGGAGCAGGGTTCGGGGAGGAGGCAGCCGCGGAGGAGGAGGGCGGGGAATCAGGGGCAGTTTGTGCGAACAAAGCCGGCTGCCGGCTGCCTGCCGCAGACAGCAGAATCCTTCCTGCAGGGGAGAAGCAGCCGCCTTCCCCACTGATAACTTAATGACTCTGGCACATTTTCATCAGCCCAACTTGGAGCACGCAGTGGGTATCTGAGCCAGTGGTTTCCGAGAGACTGAAAGCAATTACAGGATGAGCGTCCAACGACAAAGCCTGGGCCTTGGGAGTCACCGGGCCGCATCTCATTCCCAGTTCTGCCCCGTGGCACTTTTCACACGACCCGAGGATGCTACTTCCCTCTCTCTGCAGCTCCACTTCCTCAGTCTGTAAAATCGACCCAGCAGTGCCTGTCGGCTGCGGAGGCCTCCAGACCGTCACAATTACAGGCTGCGAGGCAGGCACACGGTCCCTCGCCGGAGTTCACAGCCGCCCACAAGATAAGGATTGTCGGCCCCACTTTACAGATCGGGAAACTGAGTCTGAGGGCGCTGAAGCAACTCCCTCAATGGCAGGGCAGGATTTGAACTCAGGTCTGCCTGACTTTGAAGCGCGTGACTGAACAATGTGTTGTCCTCCATTGGGACGCCCCTCCCACTGCCTGGAGCTGACCTCCACAGCCCCTTGTCCTCAGCCTCTGGTTTGGCCAGCGGGAGGCGTGGACAGGAGAATGGCGGGTGAGAAGAGGAAGATGGGAATTTGTGCCCTGCCCTCCCTGCTTGGGCAGCGTGCTGGCACAGGCACTACCCCACCCTCCGTGTCCTGGGCACCATGTGGCCTCCCCATGCCCCTTGGCACTCTAGATGGAAAGGCTCCCCCTCTCCCTGCCAGCACTTTCTCCCCGGCCCACATCTCTTTCATCATCCTGTCAGCTGCTTCTCTTCCCTTCTGAGTAGAATCCTATGTCCCAGTGGGTCCAGGATGGATACACAAGGAGGCCAATCTGACAACGGAATCATACCCTGCCAGACTGGGTCAGAGGCGTTTGGGGCTCCCCATACCTTCCTGACTTCTCTCCGTAGAACCGTGTGGGGGATGGAGTTACGCCTGCAACCAGTCCCCCGGGTAGGGAGAGGCCCCAGTGAGGAAAGCTCTGCGGGACTCTGTGTGGGATAAAACTCCGGGGCTACTTCAAAAAGCCACCAGGGCAGACTTGTCATGGTGGGGTATTAATCCCTACGACTATTTTTAATGTCTAGGCCTTAAAGAGCCAACGATGGCTCCACTGACCCAAATGAGGGGAGTAGCCCCGGTCCTGCAGTGTCTTGGCACCAAGAGGCTCCACTTGGGCAAGTCCCAGTGGGCTTCTCCTCCTGACCCAGATGTCCAAGGCCCACACACATCGGGTGGCCTTTGGGAAGCTGGGGGGTCTGGCCCTGGCTCTCCTACTCACCAGCAATGCCCCTGTGGATAAACCCCATACTTCTTTGGGCCTTGGTTTCCCCAACTGTAAAATAGGGCAGTTGAATCAAATGATCTCAAAGTCCTTTGATTCTAGCACTTGGTGATTCTCTGTTTTCTCCGGGCTCTCTAAAGCCTGTATGCCTCAGCAATTAGTCCCTGGACCCTGAGAGAAAACCAGTGTCAGCTCCTGGCCTTAGGACCCACCCAGAGCTGCCTACATCCCTCTCCCCTTTCCCCAACCAAGCCAGGTCGGCAGCTGCCTTCCTGTGGCTTCGTTTCTTCTTCCAGGCCACACTTGGTGCTTATTTTAAACTGAATTCTTCCGGATAGAAGCACAGGGGGGATGGAATAAGGGTGGGATGTAACATCCTGATTTTTCATAGCCACATTCCTTGGGGCCTGGCATGGACCCATGTATTAGGAATGAGCCCAGAGACAGGATCTATCAAATGCCAGTGATCCGTAAGTCCTATGTCTTCAGTGAGGGAGGGCATTCTGCTTATTTCAGGAATTTGCTATATACTGAATGTGACTCTGGTTTTTAGAAAACAGGAAGAATGGAGATAAGCAACAAGCCTTTCATTTCTAAATACTATGTAACCCGATTTCAGATCCCCAGCAGAGAATGCAGAAACTCCCAAAACCAAAGCATTAAGTGTGTTAGTGGGACTCTTTCTTGCCTCGCTGAGAAGCAGGGTAGCAGAACTCTGGTGAACTCTGGGATCTGCTTGCTTGGGGCAGGTAACTGGCGGGGTGACCTTGGGCAAGTTACTCAATCTCTCCAAACCTCGGTTTTCTGGTCTGGAAAATGGGGCTGATGATAGTTCACATCTCACCTGGGTGCTATGAGAACTGAAAGAGCTCATCCTTGGGAAGTACTCACCACAGTGCCCGGCCTTACACCCACTCAACATAAGGTGTGCTTGCTAGCTTCTCTGGTCCCTGACGCCTCCAGCAGCCAGGGCACAGAACAGAACTGGGGACCCAAGCTCTACTATCCTAACTTGGCATTAAAAAAATAAATAAATATTTATTGAGCACAACTATGAACCAGACAGTGAGCTAACCGCTTTTGCACACAGTCTCATTTAACCCTCTGGGAAACCCTCTAAGGTTAATCTTATTGTCCTCACTTGACACAAAAAGAAAGCAAAGCTCAGAGAGGTTTGGGGATTTGCCCAAGGTCACAGCCAGGAAGTGATGTAGCAAAGATTCAAATCCTGGAGTTCTGACTCAAGAACTGCCTTCTGGGGTCCCCTTGCAGAGACTGTAATCTTCAGTCCTTATTCTGGTGTGTCCTACCCTGGCACGTCCTTAATCTACTTAAAGGGCAAAATATAATTCTGTTTTTAATCATGCATTAAAAGTCACCTAAATAATAAATGTAAATGTCAACATTTCTGGGGAAAATAAACAAAGAAAGGTTTAATAAAAAAAAAAAAGGTAGACATGTTACCATAAAGTATGGCAGCCCCCAGATCTGGAAATGTGGCTAGGGTACTCTCCCTCAGGCTCTCCAGGTGAATACCTACCATCAACTCTGCCTGCAGATGGGGCTTTATTTGGGAGTCCCAACCTACCCAGTGTGTCCCACTGGCCTTTCCCTGAGGTAGACCCCCATCCGCCTATAGCATCCACATAAGTGCCTCGCTTCCTTTGGGGAACCAAATGCCCGTTAGCGTGTGGTGAATATTGCTGCCTGGATGTCCTACTAGTTCCACATACTCCTGTGTCAAAGTTTTCTCATTCCCCCAAATTAACTTCTCCTCTAGAATATTCCAGTTAAGCCTCCCTCATGTCTCCATGACCCAAGCTCAAGACTTCAAGAGTCGTTGTTGCTCCTCCCTCTCGCTTGGACCCCACATCCCATTCTGCAGGATTTTCACTCATAAAGTCTCTCCTGTTGGCCCCGTCTACTTTGTCCTTGCTGTCACCACCATCCAGACTTCACATCTTCTCCTATCTCCTTCTCAGCCCTCAGGCTGCTGGCTCTCTGCCCTGAATACACCTTTCCAGAACACACCTTTCTGGGATCATCATGTTCACAACCGATGATGCAGGCCCACCTCTAAGCAAATCAGCCCAGTACCCTTGTCCCATGCTGAACACCCCAGTCTTCCTACCCCAGTGCTCTGTTCTGGCCGTGCTGGTCTCTCCCCTGTCTTGCTCTGTACATCCCACACTCCTCCACATTTTGGAAGCAACCACTGTGCTAGGGCTGGGATGCAGGGTGAATGTAGCATACCTCCTGCCCTCCAGAGGCTCACAGTCCAGCCCAAAGAACTGACAGACTGCCATCATCTAGTGTGACAGGTGGTGGCCTACACAAGGTAAGGCAGATCCCAGGAAAAGGTGAGTGACAGGAGAGGTGGGAGACACCGTAGGGTGGGGAGGGAGGCATTGCTGACTGGGAGCCAATCCTGGCTCTGCCACTTTTTTTGCTGGGTGACCTCAGTTAAGCTAATTAACCCCTCTTCTCCCCAGTCTCCTTATCTGTAAGATGGAGGTGACCATACCATCTGTCTCATGGCGCTTCTGTGAGGGTTAAAGAATTAATATAGATAAAACCCATAGAACGTTCCAGGCCCATAATATAAGTCAACGAACTTCTGCTATTACTGCTATTACCCCGCTGGTCTGCTACCACCAACTCCCACACATACCCCTCCCTCCGGGGAGAATAAAGTTAATTCAACACACATTCACGCAAGCTCTGCTTGGCCTCCTAGGGAAGCAGCCTCCGACACACCGGCTCCCCCCCACCCCCACTCCCTCCCCTGAATCCCGACAGCAGCTCTCTACTCAGTGAACTCTACCTAGCCGGGTGGGGTGTTATCTCTGTGACAGAGGCCTTATCTTTCCAACTCTACTGGAGATGGAGGACAGAAGGAACCCGCGAAGGAGGAAGGAACATTCATTAAGCATATCCCAGGTGCAAACATTTTTATATACATCATCGCACGTGCCTTTCCCGACCATGCACCATCCCCACTCCACGCCTGGACCTGGCGCCTCCCAGCAGCAAAACGATTCTTTCAAAAGGCCCCAGGTAACAAGTGGACAACCAGCAGAACTGCCATTTGACCTCGGCTTTTTCTCACTCCAAAGTCAGGTCACGTCCTTCTTCACAGAGCTCTCTCTCTCTCACCTGGGCGGCCCTGACCTTGCTGCCCACTTCCCTTATCCCCCACTGCGACTGGAAGTGAGAGACATCAAAGGCTGTGCCCCAGGCCCTTTGACCTCACAATTCCACTCCTAGGAAATCATGAAAGCATTATGCAAAGAAAGATACAGCCTCAATATTGTTGGCAATAGTGAACAAACTTTAAACTGCCTAAATGTCCAACAAGCGGAACACGGCTTGTGCAAACTGGGGCGTGCCCACGTGATGGGACACCATATAGCCCTCCAATGTCATAAACATGCCTTTACTGACCTAAAGTGATGCTTCCCATGTACTGTTGAGTGGGGGGATAGGTGAAAACGGTCTGTACCATGGCGCACATGTGTGTGTGTGCGTGTGTGTGTGTGTGTGTGTGCGTGTGTGTACAGAGAGAGATGGAGACAGAATCCTCAAATGGTATACAAAACCAAAACGGAAGCTATCTCTCAGGAGAAAGCTTATGGGTGATTTTTATTTCTCCTTTATACGTATCAGCGATTTCCGATTTTTCTGCAATGAATAGATAGTATTCCCATAGAAAAGATCATTTAAAAAAAAACAAACTGTTGCCCATGTTCATATCTACCCTGTGACTGATCCTCTGCATCTTGGTAGGAATTATTTGCCACCAAGTTTACATTCATGAACAGCCTGCTGAGAACCTGCTCTGGCTGGAGGACAAAATAATTTAAGAGGGCATGGGCTACAGCTCGGAAAAGGCAAACCAAGTCCTTGAGAGCGCCAGAGGTGTGGGCCAGGGGAGGGGAGGGCAGGGCAGGCAGCAGGAGCAAAGGAAGGAGAGAGATGCAGGTGTGAGGGGAGCAGGGAGAGAAGTGGGCCTCTTCTCTTCAGCCCTGCCTGCAGGACCACCCTGCTGGGACACCTTGCAACCTGTGTCCACGACAGGATGGCATTTAAATATTTAAACAGACCCAGCTTTGCCGTAACAAATGCACTCAATCTCCAGGGATCAATCCCATATGCCACTGGCCCTGCTCCACAAATCAAGTTTCTGGGGCACAGAGCCTTCCCCACCCTCCCCCGCTGCACCCCATGCAAGGACCTGCAAGATAATAGCGCGGACAACTGAGTGATGAGCCCGGCTTCCCTTCAGTGACAAGGGCAGCCAGCCTGAAGGCCGCGTTATTGGCTTTTCTACTGCAGCTCGAAGCTAAAAGCACATGAGCCTTAGAGAATGTGGGGCCTTAATGCCCTCAAAAAAAAAAAAAATTTTTTTTTTTAATAAGACTGCAATAGTACTCTGATTCTCCCAGTACACTCAGGTAAGGGGGAATCCAGAGTAATTTTAGGAAGTTGATGTCAAGCAGATTTTCTGAGACTATGTTGGGTACAAGCTGCATCTGCCCCATATTCCAGTCCACCCAGCCCACAGCCCCTCTCAGCCTGTGACGTGACGGTGCGACATCTTGTCTCCAGGGAGAAGAGACTAATCGTTAAGCCACTGCCTGGGAAGAAAGAAGCCCATGGCGTGGGGAAGGGCTGCTGATAGGGAAGGTCGAGATCCTCAAGAAAGGAGACCCCTCATTGACAGATCAGGAAAGTGACGTCCTAGCCTCTGAAGGGTAGAACCAGGACCAGACCCCCAGACTTTTGCTTTTCCTCCCATACCCTTCTCCCCCCAGGATTCCACCACCAAGAATGGCAGGAAGGAACCCCAAACCCTATTCTGAAACTGCCCCATTTGGACATAGTTAACCCCCACTGAATTTCTAGAAGGGAGGCAACACCGCAAAGTGGCCGTGTTTTCAGTCACAGGCCACACACTCAAAAACACATGCCTGTTGGGGGGAGAGGTGGTGGAGACCAGGGTTTTTACTGAACTGGAGACTGAGTCGGGCGCACTCACTCCTGGTGTGTGAGTACCAGCCAGCACTCAGAGCTGAGTCATGCTCCCGGGAGGGCTCTGACCATGTCTATTTGCCTTTTGTCACTAATCCACACTAATGCCCCAGTTTGGGGGAGAGGGTGATTTTAATAGATTTAAATGTAAAAGGCTTAAAAGTGTATAATCTATTCCGTTCCTGCCAGCCTGACGCCTAGAAGCCATCTGTTACCAGTGGACATGGCTTCATCTCATCAGTGAGATGTATGTGATCATTAATTCACTGCTGGTTGTTCTTTAGAGACGGGGAGACAGGGTGGGCGGAGGGGCAGAGGGAGAGGGGAGAGAGAATCCTAAGCAGGCTCCTCGGCCAGTGAGGAACCGACTCGGGGCCCAGTCTCAGGACCCTGAGATCATGACCTGAGCCAAAATCAAGAGTCAGACACTCAACCAACTGAGCCACTCAGGCGCTCCATTAATTTGCTTTCAAAGGTTTATTTACTTATTTATTTATTTATTTGAAGCAAGGGAGGGGCAGAGGGGGCGAGA